>RJWJ010037095.1:0-15731 GCA_004363605.1 Indri indri | reverse complement strand
ACACACACACACACAAGCGCGTGCCTTATTAAGTAGGATTATATCTTCTTTCCTTCACTAAATTGCAAGGCCGGCACCCATGCCTGTTTCTTCTCCGCTTCCTTCACAGCACCCTGAGAGGAGGCCTTGCCCACATTACCTGCTCAGTAATTATTTGTGGAATTATAAGCCACATATAGTAAAATTTTATGTTCCTCTCCAAGGGACAGTGAGTAATTACACAGATTTAAAGTCAGCCGAATAGCTGGTATCTGGCTCTTAGTCTTGGCAAGGCTCTGAATAGTTCTTAAAAGTTGACATTCTTCCTGGACTTGCAGTCTGATTGCATGAGGCTCTCCAGGGGATAAAAATTAGTGTGCTGTCAGAAATGTTTATGAAAACAGCTAAATTTAGATGATCAAAGAGTTTGGTAATCCAGGGGCCCTTGAATTTGAAAGCTGTGATATCTTTTCAGACATGTCGAACAGCAAAGACTTTTCTTCAGAAATTCCCCTTCAGAGGCATTTCATTGGAAACTGTTTTAATTTCTCATTAATTGACAGAATGAAGCAAAGTCTTTTTTAAGCAGATCGTTTGAGCATTGCGTTGCCCTCTGTTCATTGGCTCCACCCTAACTTTTGAGGAGTGTGCTGCTTCTGACCAAACTGGAATGACTTCTAAAAGACGAGATAGATCTGTAGCTTACATTTAACGTGTGGATTAATTTGCCACCTTGAATCAAAAGAGAGGCTGCTCAGAAGATTCCAAAATCAGGCATCCTCTATGTTTTGCTAAAATTGGAGGAGGGGAATAAAGTCACAGAGAAAGGAAACTTGTTCTAAGTAACACTTTCCAGTGGGAAAGCCCCTACTGTCAGTTCAGTTCAAGCCAGGGGAATTGTTACTGTTACTGATTCCTGAGCAGCAACTTGCTTTGGGTGTCTTTGCAGGATGGAGGAGGGACAGGAGACCCTGAGGGGGAGGGGGGTCTTTGCATAGCCATTTGAGGCCTCCAAGAGCAAAGACAGAGGAGCACATTGTGTTGGGGAGGTGAAACAGGTGGCAGGAGGTCACCTGGCAGGTGGCTATTTGGTTTACACTGACTCTCCCTCGTCGGTGGTCGGTGGTCAGTACTGTGGAGTTATTGGGAGCCCCAGCCTCAGCTGGACACGAAGAATTCTCTTCTGGCTCACCCCTTCTCCCTGTGACTTTGGGCAAACTATTTGGCCTCACCAAGCCTCAGATGCCACAGTTGTAAGGTAGTGTCAACTGAAGAATCATGAAGTTCATAAATTCAGAGAAGAGAGTTTTATAAAGGGTGTTTTTATAAAGGGTTGCAGTCTGAAGGCAGGCCACCCTGCGAGCTAGGAAGTGGACCCTCTGTAGCCTCTGGCAGAAACTGGAAGCAGGTACTTCCAGGGAAGGAAGGGTGAGCCAGGAATTTGTGCTGAATGGGTTGGCTAAGTATACATATTTAATAGGTTATAGGAAGAGCTATGAATATTCATGAAGGAGGGACATGTACATGCATAGTAAGCAAACATGTGTTATGTACAGCCCATGTTCACTTTGGGGTGGAGACTTAACACTTAAACGCATTAAAATTAAGCTCTATAAGTTATAACGTGAAACAGAGGACACAGAGGCATCTTGTGTACAGCCCCTGTAAACCAGCCAGAACCCATCATGGTCCAGTGGTCTCTTATCAGGAAGGAATTTTGGTCAGTTGTGAAAATCAGCTTTGGAGCAAGGATTTCAAAAGGGCTTGTTTCTGTTTAAGTCTTAGGAAAGAAAGCCTAATGGTGGTTAGCAAGGGAGAGGGTGCAACATGCCCAACCTCCTGTGCCATTATGCCAGGTTTTTCGGAGGTCCCCTTGGCCAACAGGGAGTCTGATCAGTTGGTTGGGAGGCTTAGGATTTTATTTTATTTCTCAGTAGGAATGCTGATAGTACCCACCTCACAGACTGCCCAGGGAACTGAGATGCTGCTCAGAAAGCTTGTAAAGTGCTTGGCCCAGGACCTGACATGTTTGTATTATTAAACTATTACGAAGCATCTGCAAGAAAATGTGAGTGGGACACTTTGCTGAAATATAGTGGATCAGTGGCAAAAATCCTCGTTAGTCTTGCGAATAAGACAGAAAGCAGCAGAAAAGCATTCCACAAATACCAGAGAGCTTCCCCACAGAGGTGACTTGGGGCCCAGGTGGAAGACAGCTGGTGGGGGGGTGGCAGACAGTCCTGCCTCTTGGCTCAACTTTATGAGATTAGGTTGTTTGTAAACAGAATGCTCCAAATTGCAACTCTTTGCCAATCCCCTGCCCAAGTGGGAAGAGGCTTTAATGAGCCGTGGCATTAGTAATTCATGAATGAGCCCTGCTGGGAGCTGGAGGACTGGGCCTGAGTGAGGAGGACTCACCAGACTAACCTGTGGCTGGGGGCTTGGGGCCGAGACCAGTAGTCACTAAAAGCCACCCAAAGCCCAGGGAGAGAAAAGTCCTGCCAGCCAGGCCACTGTTTTTTGGGGGGTTGTGAAGTTTCCTTTGAAGCTCAGGAAGGATTTCTTCTCTCTGTCTTCCTAGACAGGGGCTACCTTGCCCTGGGTTTGCCCAGCAGGGGAGGAAGGCAAGGGAAACTGGTGGGAAGAGAAAGAGAACACTTTTGTTAAAGAGCCATCCCCGCCACAGCTCAAGAAAGTTTTCTAAGTTGAGCCCAGCCTGAGGAATTTGCTTGGGTGGGATCATTCATACCAGAAGAAATGGTTAAGTAGGTTCTGACCCAACGGTTCCCCTCTGTTCTGCAAAGCAGCCAAGACCAACCCTACTGAAATCTAGAATGTAATTTTCAGTAAGAGGCAACATGCCCCCAGGGTGTATGAGCCACCTGGGCAGCTTTGCTGTATAGGTCTTCCCAGCATGAATCAACCACCTACTGACCAGAACCAGAGGTTTCTGGCTTAGGCTGGGCCCTCACAGAGTTCACCCTGTGCCTTCAGGGCTTAAGCCCATGGGCTTTGAACCCACACTGCTTAGGCTCAAATCCTGTTGCTACCACCTCCCAGCTGGATGTCCTTGAGCAAGTTGCTTAACCTCTCTATGGCTTGGTTTCCTCATCTGCAAAATGGGAATAGTAATAACACTCATTTCAGAGGACCGTGGTGGGGATTGAGCCTGTTCAGATGTGTAAAATGCTGACAATGATACCTGGATATCTGGCAGAGACTAAGTCTGTGACTCATGTGTGAGCCATTTTCATTGTTACTTCTCTAGGCAGCCCATTCTACCTTTGATCAGGCCTGCATGTTATGAAATTCTTCAAGGGGCTTGGGCACATAGCTGAGCTGCACCACATAATAGATAAGTAATTTCGTGCAAGAGAGTTACTCTTTTAAAGCTTTGGTTCCCCATCTGTGAAATGGGGATAATAGTAGTACAGGTTTTGCAAGATTGTTGGATAGATTAAATGAGATGCACAATGCTAGCCTTAAATATCACCGTGTGTGTGTGTGTGTATGTGTGTCTGTTCATATATCCTATATGTTAAGATACCTTTGGTTGCAGGCAATAAAAAATTTACCCAAATCTGAATCAAACTATATAGAAATGTATCATATCATTTAACAGGATGACCCGAGGCACGGGGTAAGCTTCAGGGCTGGTTGATTCAAAGGCTCAATAATATTATTGAGGACCCAAGTTCTTTCTGTTTCTCTGCCCAGCCATCCTCAGGCTGGTAGCCAAATGGCATATACAGATCTAGGAGTCATGTCCAGACATGACCACCTCCAGGACAAGAAAGAAGAAAGGCCAGCTCTTTCTATGGTTCATTCTTAGGAGTTAGAAAAATTCCCTAGAAGTGTCTCAGCAGAATTTGACTAATGTCTCATTGGGCACACTTAACTCCTATGCCTATACCAGGACCAATTACTGGAAGAGGAAACAGGATTCCTTCGGACCAATTGGCCTCCCCTGGAGCTACCATGAGGTCTTCCCTAGAAAGGGAGGTGATGTCTCTGCATTGTTAGGGTTCTGTTAGGGATAAGGAAGGGAGAGCAGATACTGGGTGTGCCACAGCGTGCATCACAGAGCCAGACTCATTTCTCAGTTGTCCCTCTCTCTACACGCTCCCCGTCCATGCCAGGCTTAATCACTTTCCAAATTTTATTTTTTAATTAATTATTTTTGAGACAGAGTCTTGCTCTGTTGCCCGGGCTAGAATGCTGTGGCATTAGCCTAGCTCACAGCAACCTCAAACTCCTGGGCTCAAGTGATCTTCCTGCTTCAGCCTCCAAAGTAGGTAGCTGGGACTACAGGCGAATGCCACCATGCCCAGCTAATTTTTTGTATTTTCTTGCTAGGCTGGTCTTGAACTCCTGACCTCAAGTGATCCTCCTACCTTGGCCTCCCAGAGTGCTGGGATGACAGGCGTGAGCCACTGCACCCGGCCCGGCCTCACTTTTCAAATTTTAGAAGGATGCTGTCATCCTTTCTTCTCCAGGCATCTTTACTCCCCACTAGCGGAATGAATGGGCAAAGCTCCATGTTTCTTATGCTAACAAATGCTGCTGTGTTTTAAGGTAGGCATGGCCCTTCCAACACTAGTTTTACACATCACATGCCTGGTTTGGGAGATTTAGGATTATCCAAACTGTGCCGGATCTGATGGGCTCGAAGGTGCGTGGCCAGCTCATTGGATGGGCTGTGCATGTGGCTGTCTTGAGCAAGGGGCAGGCATGCGGGGGCTGGACTGCCCAGAGGAGTGGCAGGCTTTACCCCCATCCTTCTTCTTAGTGGCTGCCCATCCAGAGAATATTCCAGAAGCCTTTGGAAAACATCTTAACCCTTTGATGCATTAACTTCCACCACTTCCTACATACTGCCCACTGAGTTGTGCCACCTTGGTCCCTGCCCTGTCCTGGGTGGTAGTCACTCTTCTGCCCCCATCCAAATTCACCTGCCCTGTAGCCCACTGCTGCAAGATGCTGCAGGGAGAAAGCAAGCTGATGGGATAAACCAAGCTGTTCGCTATAATCATGGCCAGTGTGTCATCATCCTGGTAAAACCTATTTGCAGTTCAAGTGTTTTTATTTGCTTCATTTGGTTCACCTGACATCAATGTCTTCAGCCTCCACTGCCAATGTCCTTCCCATCGTGTTGTGTTCACATCCCACTGGTCCTTCTGAGGCTAGCTCGGACACCACCTCTTTCCTGAACACTTCGCTGGCTGCAAAGCTGGAGGGTTGCTTTCCCTCCTCAGAGCTCCCAGCCCTGCTTCTATATTTCACTCTTGCCCTCCTCAATATGGTTGGCCTAATGTTTCAGTTATTTATAAACTTATATTTTCTCTCCTCTACACAATTAACTTCTGGGGAGGTGGCCAGTGCCCAGCAGGGAATGGGGTGTGGGGTGTAAAGGGAAGGATGCTTACTGTCTGAGGAAGAATTCTGGATCCCTGTTTGGCATCAGTCATGCCTCAATTTTCTTTATCCACGAGATGAAAGGATTGGGTTGGATATTCTCTAAGTTCTTTATGGTCAAATAGGCTTTTGATAAAGTGTGGAGTAATTGATTTACTCTAGTGCATGGGGGGTGGTGAAGGGATTTTAGGTACGTGTCTGTGTGTGTGTGGGTGGGTGTGGGTGTGGGTGTTGAGCAGGAGGAAGGAAGATGTTCAGCTTCCTTCTTGACACACCATATAGGCATCCACGAAAATCTTCAAAATTAAGACTGGTTCAAGGAGCCGAGCGGACAGAGAGGAAGGCGAGAAACCTAACTGTCTTTTTTGTTAAAGAGGCAATTTACAGGGTCGTGCTTAAAGGGAGGAGCTTTGTAACTAAACAGAACTGGGGTTAAATCTTGGCTCCATCAGTTAGAAAGTGCGATTTCAGACAAGCTGTTTAATCCGTCTAAGTCTTGATTTTCTCACCTGTAAAACTGGGATGTTACAAGGATTCAAGTCAAGGCATACGTTATGAGGATTAAATTAGATAATATATCTAAGGCACTCAGCATGGGGCCTGGCATACAGAAAGTGGTTAATAGATGAAATCATAATTATCATTCGTCGAGATCTTGTTAAATATGAAGATGAACACACTTTCATGTTAAGTCCCCGGGTGAGGTTCCCGTGATCTTCATTCCCTTCTGATAATACAAACTAAATTTAGAGTCTGGTGTTAGGTGAAGAGGGAGGGAGGCCCTCTCACCCCATGTTTGTTATCCCATGTTTTCTTCCCTTTTTCTTGACTTTTAAAAGAAAAAAAAGGAACCCAATTCTTCTTTTTAACTTTCGAACACATTATAGTTGTTTCCGCAGTAGCTCCTTAAACCGGCTTTACCTGTGGTTCTTATACCCGTATAAATCTGCCCCCTCCAGAAGTTTCAGGCTTCTCTGGAAGGTTTCCTTGGTGCCCTTCATTATAACGACTTTTAAGGGCGGGCAGCCCAAGTCTGTACCTGCCCATGTGAGGGGAGATTGGCTGGGAAGATGTCCTCATTCTCTAGGAGGAGAGACGTCCTGTCTAATCCTGGGCAGGCGGTGGGGAGATGATGCTCGCAGACAGATGCCTTCAGAATCTCGCCTGCCAAGAATGAGTGGCATGTGAATGAAGCTCCGCTCAGCAGTTCTGGGCAGATGCCCAAGCCCAGCTAGATGGTCCCTATGGCCCCGAAGGAACCATGCCAAGAATCCGTGCGCTGCCGAGAGCTTTCCACCCTGCGCACCATTCTGGCTGCCTAATTCTCCTGCCAAGCTGTTTCTAGACCACTGTTCCATACTTCCCCATGAAATTCCCAGAAAAGGAATTGGAAAACCTGGAAATTGTGGGGAGGCATTTGACTCTTCTCCATAGCGATGTTGAAATGATTACCATTAAAAAAAGTAATAAAACAAAAAACTAAAAGTAGCAGCTTTGAGAAAATGACACGTTGCCACAAGTGGTCACTCGAGGCTTTACATCACTACCGGTGACCTGGCCACAGAGGCAGGGTCTGCACTTCATTGCCTCTGGGGCACATGCACACAGAGGCTTCCAATGCCCACCTGTTGGCACAAACCCTCTTGGAGAGTCAGACCTGTAGGGTTTCTTAAGGAGGTAAAACGCAACCTGCCGATGGAACAAGACATAACAAAAGGGCTCATTTACGGTAATAAAAAAAATTCCTTTGGTCTCCTTGGTGATTCCATGACTCCAAGAAGAAATGCCAAGAGTGCAGCAGATTCACCATGTAAATTAACCCTTGGGCCTCAGAGAATTGAGAATAGAGGGAAAACGGCCCAAAAAGCAATTTGGTTTCAATACTTTGAGACCTTGTGGGGTCGGGTGCCTGTCTGGACTGTCCATCAGTTTAGCCTAAGGCACACTGAATGGAAATAGGCAGAAAAATCAGCAAGTTTTGGCAGCATATGCAACTGAAAGCAATTTTTTAAAGTCCTGCAGAAAACTCTTTGTGTTTTGAGGTTACACCTGTGCATGGATAATGGCGTGTTTTTGTTTGTGATTGCTGCATGTTTCATTACTGAAATTATAGAAAGTGACTGGATGATGTTCAATTTGAGGTTGTAAGTGAAAATGTTGAGACTCTGTGCTTGCAGGGATTGAAATTTCTTTTTTCCTCATTATTTGTTCTTATGTTGCTATAAAGAGTAAATTTTTGATGGGATATGCATGAAAATTTATTTTCTAGAAGAAAGAATGTTCTCTTTGTTCCTCCCTTTCTTGCTATCTTCCTCTTTTTCTCCCTCCATCCTTTCCTTTTTTTTTTTTTTTTTTTTTGGCTTGCCTTAAAACCAGATGGAGGTAGGTTTTACAGGCTGAACCTGAGACCTTGATGTGTCCCTGTCATAAAGTACAATTCAGGAAAATGCTGCCTTCTACTGTGAGGTCTAGCTGTGCCCGTTTGACGTCTTTAAAACCTCCATTTTCAAAATCGCCCCATGCATTCACAGTTAGAAGTGTTTAAAATTCCAATAAAATTCTCAGGCTAAAAATGTCTTAGCTTTAGCTACCAGGTCCTTCCTAACAGCAAATGTAAACGAATGGGGAGTGCGCTTCTCAGCAGTGGCTTTTGGAAATATGTCGATGTTATTGCACACAACTGGGCGAGCATTTTCTTTCTAAGAGCCACAATGTGTTTCACAAGATGTACAACATCCACACTTTTACCTGTGTGTGGGATGACTGCTACGCACAGGAGGAAGAGAAGGTGCCAGATTTGTACATTTCCCGTATCCTTGCCAAGACTCCTCAGTGAAGAAAGCACTTCAGCTTAAAAGCTCCTTAGCCTCCAGCATTTGCTGTTAGGAAGAGCTCTCTAAATGATATTTGTCTCACTTCATCTTCACAGACACCGTCACGTGAGGCAGAGGAACCCGCTGGAGCTGGAGGGCCTCTCCTCCTCGTTTCAGATGGCAAAATCCCTCCTCTGCCCTGTGGCCCCTCAGCCCGGTGACAGCACAAAGTGCATTTTCCCAGGGTACTGAACCACAGGGGTTGCCTCTACAATTAAGATTTCTGAAGAAGCCACTCTAGCTGCATTTTCACGCCCTCAGTTAGATTTGGCCAAATTTCTTCTGGAGTGTTTACTGGCTTTCTGGCTGGACTGCCACCACACCGTTATGTCCCTGAAAGGAAAGACATGTCTAACAGGTCAGTATGAGCCACAGTTTGCACTAATTATCTTGGGGATGGAGCAGTTGGAGGGACATCACCTAATGAGACCAATATGGGTTCCAAGACTGCTCTCAGGGGTGGCCCCTACGGTGGCACGAGGGACCACTGCAGGGCCAGAAAACATTGCTTGGAACAACGGTTCCTATTTGCACGACATCTAGGAGAAAACAGCATTGTTGCTCAAACCATAACATCCCCAAATTTTAAAAATTTTCACCCAACTTTTGGTTTGATTTTAGGTTATTTTAGGATGTATAGTTTTGGAAAGTCAGATAATTCCCTGGGCTTGACATGCAAAACACCAGGCTTCTACCACTTCTTCCTGCTATGCCACGGCTCACCTAGAAAAGCACTTTCAACTCTGAGCTGTTTTTTTCAGGTGTGCACCGCCATGTTTCTATTACTCTGGTTTTGTTCGTTTTGGGTTTTAAGTATTAACTTTTGATTTCCTACTGTGAAAGGTGAGGGCCGAGCTCTTGTATCGCCCGCCCCATCCACATCCACGTCCTTCTCCCCACTCTCTCCCTTACTTCCTCCAGTGTGATTCTATCAGAATTTTTGTGAAATGACTATTCAGAGTTTCTGTTAATACGATATATACATTTCATTAACAACTGAGTCATGATTGTACTTCTCTTCTTGCACAAATTTTGTTTTCCGTGGACTTTGTAATTGTCTTTTTCCCCCCATAGTTTTCTATTTATCTATCAGCAGTTCAACCCCAAACTCTCATCTGTAGTTATAAATCTCCTCCAAATTCATTTGAGTGCATCAGATAATTTCGTTTATACTTTCTTCTTGGATGCAGGGCTCCTTCCTCCTCCTTGTCAGCTTCGTTGGGTGGCTTGCTAGGTGTGCTCCCCACCATCATCCTGGGGTTCCCATCATCATTATTCCAGAAATTCCCTTGGCCTTTCACTCTGTGTTGGATCCCCTGTTTCCTGGATAGCATATCTTCTTCTTGTCTTTGTTTATCTCCTCACTTTGGTGGACCACACCTTCCAGAACTTTTCTACAAAAAGGTACCTGGGATAAACTTTTGTTGAGACTCTGGATATATGGACATGACTGTTATGCTACTTTTAGTTCCTCCTTTGGTTACATTTTAGTTCGATTTGTGTTGCTATAACATAATATCTGAGACTGGGGAGTTTATAAAGAAAAGAGGTTATTTGCCTCACGATTCTGGTGGCTGGAAAGTTCAAGACTGGACAGCTGCATCTGGTGAGGGCCTGAGACTGCTTCAGCTCACAGCAGAAGGCAGAAGAAGAGCCAGCAGCATGTGCCAAGAGATCAGAGGGGTGCAGGTGGCAGGGGTGAAGTTCCAGGCTCTTTTTAACAACCAGCTCTCCCAGAAACTAATAAGTGAGAAGTTGGTCACCCCAGAGGGAGGGCATTAATCTGTTCATGAGGGATCCACCCCCATGACCCAAACACCTCCCACCAGGCCCTACCTCCCAACATTGGGGATCAAATTTCAACCTGAGGTTTGGAGGGGGCAGACATCCAAACCACAGCAGTTACCTTCACGTAATACCTTAATTTCATTGTTTAATCAATTCCAGACCATATCACTTGTAGGAAAAGGTTATTAGTATTCCTACCCTTCTCTTCACCACTTTTAACTGCCCCCCCCCCTTCAATGTTCTCTTCCTTTACAATGGTCTCTTGACTTTATTTTTACTTTTACCACAAAAAAACTTTCTCTGTAAACATAATTAACTCTGTTTAGTATGCAGCTTTATAACATTGTGTCAAGAAATTTACTTTGTTTGCATTTTCTTTTTTTTATCTGACTTTATCTCATTCTAAATTTTTTTTCTATTTCTCAAAGTATCAGATCTCTTAATGCCCCTTTGTTTCTAGATGCCCTTATCCTGAGGACCTCGTTCCTCCTGTTCCTTGTTCTCCAATCTGAGCTGCATGATCTCCCTGGGTCCCCTGAACAGTCATGACTCCTCTTCAATACTCTCCTAGGTACAGTCACTGTTTCCTGAATCCCATGAATTTTTCTTTCTAATTTTACTTCTTATTTACTGAAAGAATCCATAAACCACCTTTAAACAAAGAGGGTGTTGAAGTAAACCTTCTAGACCCTTGCAGATACAGAAATATCTTTGTTTTATCCTCACAGTTGATTGATAATTTGGCTGGGAATGGAATTCTAGGTAGAAAATTATTTTTTTCTCAAAACTTAGAAATTATGACTTCATGATATTCCAACATTGTAGGATGCTGTGAGTGACTTAGTAGTTTGATTTTCATTCTTTTTTGGGGTAGTCTTTTATTTTTTTTTTCCCTCTGGAAGATTTTAGGATATTATTTTACTTATCCCCAGTCTTCTTAAATTTTGAAATAGTTTGTCTAAGTGAGGACAATTTGGGAAGCATAGTACAGTTGACCCTTGAATAACGTGGGTTTGAACTGCATGGGTCTGCCTATGTGTGGATTTTCTTCTACCTCTGCCACCCCTGAGACAGCAAGACTGACCCCTCCCCTTCTTCCTCCTCCTCAATCTACTCGTCATGAAAACGGTGAGGGTGGAGACCTTTATGATGATCCACTTCCACTTAATAGTAAGTCTATTTTCTCTTCCATATGATTTTCTTAATAAACATTTCTGTAGCTTACTTTATTGTAATACAGTACATATAACATACAACATATGTGTTAATTGACTCTTTATGTTATCAGTAAGGCTTCCAGTCAATGGTAGGCTATTAGTGGTTAGGTTCCTGGGAGTCAAAAGTTAGACCAACCCTCATTTTGTTCAAGGGTCAAGTGCATAATGCTTAAGAGTGCAGGTTGCGGGTCCTGCGTGCCTGAGTTTAAATCCGGTTGTCTTGTTCTCTAGCTTGGGCAAGGTTTTAACCAGCATCTCCATTTTTATCAGTCCTAAAATGGAATTGATACTAGTAGCTACCTCTTAGATTTATTTGGAGGGTTAAACGTCATTACATGCAAAGCTTTTGAAAGCGGTGCCTGGCATATAGTAGGTCTTCAGTAACGTTTAGCTATGACTGTAACCATTGCTATTTTTTGTAACAGTCCCTTTACGCTTAAGGCTTCATGACTTTCTTGTCTAAGGTATGAGCTCGAATTATTCTCTGTTTTCTTTCTCTGCTTTCCCCTCATCGCTGTTCTCTTTCTTTGTGACATTTGGCATGTTTTCTTTGTTGCTTGTTGCTTATATTTTACTGTCATCTTTTCCTCAACTGCTTGTTTTACTTACTGGAAGATACCCTTGTATTTAACATCTAGCCTCTATATTAAAATTTTCTTTTGCTAATAATGGATTTAATTTTCAAGAGCTTTTCCTTATTTTCTCATGGCCCCATCACCACAGTCCCTCTTTCTTGGTTTGTGGACGAAATGCAGTCTGGAATCTCTGTTTTGTTTATGTGTTATTTTCTGCTCCTAAACTCTTTGTTTTCCCTAAGGCCATATTTCTTGTTTTGTTTTGTATATATTTCTTTTATATTTCAGACTTTCCTTTAATGTCAGGAAATCCTTGGTGGTCTGTTTATTCTCAGGGATGAGTTGATGAGAAAGCAGGCAGGGAATTACGCACATGTGCATGGCAGGATTTGTGTGATTGTGAACAGGTGGGACTGACCATGTTGTCTGAGTCCCCCAAATGCCAGGTTTTCTACACTTTGCTCTAGGGTGTCCACATCCATATCAGGTGCCCTTATTCCCTTCTGAGAGTTCGTTTCATCTCTTTGACAGAGAACCTTCCACTTGTTTGTTTGATTGGATTTTGTTTTGGCTTTAATTTTTTTGGTCTGGTCAAGTAAAGACTAGCTGTGGTTGAGGGTGGAGATGGGAGCCAATGCTTCCACACACAAACTTCCAATTCATCTCTCCTTTCCAGGTGCATACCTCGCCTTCTTTGTGTTGGACATGGTATTGCCCAGTTCCAAGTCTTTCCAGAGTTCTACAGAGCAAAGGGTCCTTGCATTTGTTCAGTTCCTCCCATCTCTTTTAAGCCACCATTGCCTGGGGCTCTTTATGGCTGTCCTGCCTTGGGTATCCTTCATCACTCACCGCCACATCATCCAATTTATATCTCATGGAAACTTGCTGGAATCTCTAAGGTGCTGACAGCCTCGTTTTCACGATTGGGGGTTTATGCTTATTTTATTTCCCTATCATCTTTTTAATAAGGGTAAGGAGAAAAATAAATATTAATCTATCCTCTTAATCAAATACCACAATTTTTTTAAAGCCTAATTTAAGGGTTAGATTATAACATTGAATAAAGCTGTATTGTTTTACAAGATGCACATTCTTGTGTGATTTGCATTTGGAGCAACTTACAGACTTAACAGAGGAAAACTGATCTGTTTAATAATTAAAATATTATAACCTGAAAACTCCACGTCTAAAAATTTCTCTGCACATTCACAAAATGATGATACCAACGGAAATAGTAGTCATAACAGCAACGACATAGTATTTTATATTTTCCTAGCACTTTATAGTTTCTCACAGTACTTTCACAAGCATCATCTCACCCTACCGATACCTCATAGATACTGTGTTTCTGTAAGCACTATTATCTTCATTTTCAGCTAGGGAAGTGAGGGTCACAGAGATTAAGGACTTGCCAAACGTTACACAACAAGCCTTGCTGACTATTGGTCTAGCATGATGTCCGTGATATCACGGTTTCACTTTACAGTTGGTTAAAGATTAGCACAGAATTAACTACAATGAGTGGTTTAGCTTAAAATTGGTGCCAAATATCTGGTAATTTTATACAACCTGAAATCTTCACTTCTTAGCTTAGTATCTCAGGGGCAATTTAATACTCCTTTATAGTAGAAGGTTTCCAGAAACAATAAAAATTGTCTCTGTGTGAACCAAACCTATACCCTTTCACTCAGCCTACAACAAAGAAACCACATGCCCTCAGAACTTCCAACTCCATTGTGCCACCAACATCTGTACTTTCAAAGAAAGCTGTGCTTTTATGATTTCTTCTGAGTTATCACCTGAGAACCAGTTCTTACATCTTGTGTGAGATTTGAGAAGCACGTCCGTTTGTATGTTAATAGAACTAGCCCTGTGAAAAGATGGTATCAAGTACCAGGCAAGCATGAACCCATTGTTGAGACCTATACCTAGAAAGAGGTAATGCCACATTCCCATTGCTGATCCTCAGACCACCAAAAGGCAAGAGCAGCCCTTTGACCTCACTTAAAGATAATAAGGAGATAGTATCAAATGCAGATGTACTTGTGCCCTTTCTAATAACTACTGATATCAACCTCATTTTTATTTTTAATACAATCAATTAATAATTGCAATCTAATTGCATAACTAATGTATACTTCAATGTGAGAAATTTGGGAAAAAATATAGAAAGGAAGAAAATAAGTCATAGATAATAACATTAAGTAGGGATAAAGCTAACGTTTTGATACACTCACACACACACATGCAAATATGTGTGTATATTCTTAATTATATATGTGTACATATAACACCTATATTACAAAACTATGTGCACAGTGTGGCCTCTTTTCAGTTTGAGTACGTATTGAAGTCACGCTGTCCACACAGCTTTATAATACTTCCCCATGACATACAGCCTTCCTCTACAACATCATTCATAATGACATCATAGGGATTCACCTCCATTTACTAATTCTCTTTCCTGATTGTAGAGAAAAAAAGTGACAAAGACAGGAATGTGGGTGGCCAAGGTAACATAATCTTGATAGTCTACATCATACTCTTAAAAGACACTAAACTGGTAGTTTCAAATCATACATGTTTTTCAGGACACAATCTATATAATTTAGTGTCCCAGCAAGGCTATTTCTTAGCTGTTTTTTCCTGTTAAAACTCAGTTTCTGAAAGTAAATAATAGTATGTTTCACTGCTTGGAAGCAATGAAAATCATTGGTTTGATATTTTCACATCTGCCTATCAGGAATTGGCTATGACTCCTATGTTGATGTTATTAGTAAGTTAAATAGTTAATTGGACTACTACTTATTGAGTCTTCAGCTCTTGTGCTAGGCACTTTGGATGCTGATAAAACAAACAGTCAAAAAGACAGACAAAACATGATCGCTCTCATCATGGAAATTCCAGTCTGGTGAACAAATCAATGGTGATGTTGGGACCAGTGTTCCCCAACTCTTAGAACCTAGACAAAGTGAGTATATTTTTATAGCAGAATGTGATCAATAGACAAGGCTATTGGAAGACTGAGGTGACCTCCCTGGGCCTGTGGCCATCCTGAGGGCTGAGAGGCTCACAACCTCATCACACCTGTAACCTATTCCCACCACACCAGCTGCCACAATAAAGTAGTGGCAATTGTCTCCAGTGGTAGTTGTTATTTTGGAGGCATACAGGAATTACTGATGTGGTATAAACATTACAAAGTCAGTTGTGGTAATTAAAAACAAAGAAAGTAAAATAAAATCCTGAAGAAAGAGAATTTCATTCATTTGTTTCCTGTTTTTGCTTATTTGTTTTAAGCTCTTTTATAAAGTTTTTGCCTTGCAGCTCTTGCTGAGCTAGAAGTAAGGGAATTTGAGGGTTGATTCAAGGGCCCCCCATTTATTTTATCTTTCTGTTTCCATGAAGGATGTATGCCTAAATTATGCTTGGTAGGTTGTGACTATTTAATTGCTGCCAGTTTTTGGCAAGATAGTGGACTAGAAGCAGCCTGCACATGCTGCTCTCAAGGAGAGGATCGAAAGTTGCAAGTAGATGCCCACCTATGGATGGGCCCTCTTGGAGAGAGCGTTGTAAATCATCAGAGAAATGATAGGAGACAATTAGAATGAGGGAGACAGGGATGGGGAGACCCACTCACCAAGATCAGAAGGAGAGTTCCCAGCAACGGGGACCAGGAACACAGCAAACCTATCTGCCCCGAACTGAGAGAGGAGGTTTCAGACAAGAAAAAACAGCAAAAGAACTCTGGAAACACAAAAAAAGCAAGCTAGTTCAACATCCCCAAAGGATCACAACAAACCTGTAGCAATGGACCTCAACCAAAAAGAAATTGTCAGAATGTCAGAAATGGAATTCAGAATATGGATGGCAAATAAGATGAA
>RJWJ010037094.1:0-15729 GCA_004363605.1 Indri indri | reverse complement strand
CTTAATAATATACTAATAAGTGAAAATTTCCTTAAAACATACATTCACTGAATGCTGTCTTAGTATGTTAGGGCTGCGATAACAAATGACTAGAGAATGGGTGGCTTATGAACAACAAAAATTTGTTTCTCACAGTTCTGGAGGTTGGGAAGTCCAAGATCAAGACACCAGAAAATTTGGTGTCTAGTGACGGTTCACTTACTGGTTCATGGACAACCGTCTTTTCACTGTGTCCTCACATGTGAAAGGGGAAACAAGCTCTCTTAGGCCTCCTTTATACAAACCCTAATCCTAACCCAATTGTCTCCCAAAACGCTCACCTACCAATACCATCACCGTGGGAGTTAGGATTGCAACATATGAATTTTGGATGGGATATAAACACTACTACAATGGAAATGCTCTGTTTGGTGTATATTTTTATAAAGAGAAACATAGAGGCACATACACACAACCATGAAACCAAATATCTGTAAAGATAGGCATCATATTTATAACAATGCTAAATATTAGGTAGTGAAATTTGAACAATGGGCTTTATTTCTCTGTATGCTTTTTGAATTTTCAAGTATTAACTACTTTCTAATTGGAAAATGTTATTTATATATGTATGCATGTGTGTAATTTTCTTTTTCCATAAAGAATTTTTTCTGTGCAATCTACTTCCTTACAGATATTTTTCACTGAGTAAATACTTAAAGTTAACAATCTTGTTTTTACTATATTACAGGCTGAGTTTCTGCTAAAGTATGAACCTTCATTCTTTAGTTCTTGTTAACACAAAGCATTGACTTCAAGTTTACCACAGACATCAAAGTCAGAGGGTAAGGACCTTATTCTGCAATTAAGTTTTTCCAACACAATAAAATTGTCATGAATAAAGTAATTTGCCTTTTAAATGTTTAAAGATGACTTAACACCACCCATGCAAAAGCATAAAGCATTGCTCAGAGAGAAGCCTTATGCTCTGATAGATGAGATAAAAGTTTTACTGTTTGTTTACTTCTTCAAGGAAAGCAAAATACCACTGAGAAAATGTATTAGGCAATTTAACAATTGACAATTGGAAAATTAGGCAATTTAACAGTGTGATTCACTAACTATTCCTCCTAGAAAAGAATAATTTATTCTGCCATATTGTGTAAAATACTGAGAGCTACGTTAAGTATCAAGGTTGGTGATAATGATCAGTATAGGTAAGTCATCATTATGTCGATTCAATCCACTTCAGCAAATACTTACGATTAACTACTTTCTTTTGCTAGGCTGTGAGCCTAGTTGTGCATAGTGCCAGCTCTAGGAATAAAATTCTCACATAAAATCTAGATTCTAGTACTTCATAACTCTGTGACATTGGACAGGTTGCAAAAAAAATCTCTTTCTGCCTCAGTTTCCTCAGGTGTAAAATGGGGATTATAACTACCTCATAGGGTTAGATAAGTTAGAAACATATAAGCCCAAACAACAGATTTTACCAGGCAAAGTTAGAAAATGTTACATTCTCAAATATAAAAGATATGTCTTCAGGATCCCCCCATCTGAAAAGGTGAGATGCTCTATAGATGAACTTACAGAGTATCTTAACTTAGTCTCAAGTTGATTTTTTAAAAAATCCTTCCAGTATTTAATCAAAAAGCCATGGTTCTAGGGTGTTTATGAATTATATTGTTTAAATAACCGGTGTTATTATAATTCTCTCCTGTATTTTGAGGCTTTTCTGGCTAACCTCAATTGTCTATGCCTCTGAGTGGCAGGAATGCCAATAGCCCTCTCATGGGGTGTGCATGCAATTCGGGGCAGTCAGGTGGTATAACTTTCCAATTTCTACCATGCCAACTTGACCTTCATCCTCAATAAATAGTGGTTGTTCCAGTGTTTGGCCACTGCTTGTATCTCTACCTCATTATCTCCCTCTAATTCTAGCATGTCCCCCTCGAGGTCTGCCCAGAGTGCAGAACATCAAGTCTGCTACATCTAGGAAATGAACTGCCAATCTCACTTTCTTTAAAGTACCTCAATCTCTTCTATTGATTCTTTTGGAGCTACTTCCCATTTGGTTGTCAGGAGAGGAAAAGGAAGTCAAAACGTCTTTTCTCAGGTGGAAATTTAGGTTTCCTTGAATGCATTGAATTTTTTTAGAGCTTGGGAGGGGAGTTAAGGACTCAGGAGAAGGCTGGAGCAGCAAAGCTGACTTGGCTACTTTTTAGTTAGCCGTAGACAATGTTTTGAACTCTAGTGCTGTCAGCTTTATTTTGAATGGGCCTATGGAAGGCAGAATAATGAGAATAATGGCCTTCCAGTGATATCCATTCCTGGAACCTATTAATATGTTAAGTCACATGGCAAAGGGAAACTAAGGTAGCAAATGACATTAAGGTTACTAGTAAGCTGACCTTAAGACAGGGATATTATTTAATGTGCTATCCAGATGGGCCTAATGTAATCATAAGGGTCTTTAAATGTGGATGAGGGAGGCAGAAGGGTCAGTGTCAGCGGGATATGATGTGAGAAAGACTTGATCAACCATTGCTGGCTTTGCAGATGAAAAGAGATCACAGACCAAAGAATTCACGCAGCCTGTAGAATCAGCATAAGGTAAAGAGACTAAGAAAATAGACTTTTCCGTTAGAATCACCAGAAAGAATGCAACGCTGCAAACACCTTGATTTTAGCTCAGTAAGAATCATTTTGGACTTCTGCCCTCCAGAACTGTTAAATAATAAATTAATGGTTTTTAAGCCACCAAGTTTGTGGTAATTTGTTTCAGCAGCAACAGGAAGCTATATGTGGTTCTTACTATGAATTTATTTACAAAAGGAAAAAAAAAATCCCTCTCTCCTTCCTCTTTCATGACGAAGAGAGACCACATTCAGATTCTAATGTAAATGTCTTGCTTTATTTTGAAAATACATTCTGGTTGTATAATACAGTACACTGGGCTGTCTGTTCAGATTTAACACACCAAGACCATGTTTTTAAAGCAATGTTTTCATTTGATTTTTTTTTTCTCCTTGAGAAACATGTGTGAGAGAATACATTAAGTTATGGTCAGAGAACTGTTAACCTATTTTGCACCGAAAATTTATAGGCATTTCAGTGCAATTGTTGGCATTTCAGTGCAAAAGGAAGACATTAAACACGCTAGGGAAGGTTTTCCATGCCAACACAAGAAATTTGAAATGAATTCGGTAGCCACCACACAGTCATAAAATATTTTTTAGTAGAAATGAGACGTTTTAAGAGTGAATTTATGAAAAATTGCTCTGGCAGCCCTGTGAAGAATGGATGGGAGCAGAAGCATGGGCGTCAGAAAAACAAGAATTTGTGTCTATAGCTTTGACAGGTGATAACTAACTGAAATTAGTACATGGCAAAGATAATGCAAGGGGAAGGTTAATTACGAACAAATCATAGCAGTGGATTTTAGCACTAACTTCATATGAAAGGACAGACATATGTGAGTGAAATATAAACCCTAATTTTTGTGTCTGAATGACTGGGTGACTCAAAGAATCAAACTATGGAAAGAAACGAATTTGGAGAAAGGAAGATGATTATAACAGTAAAACCACTAATACTTTGCATTTGTCAGACATTTTACAGCTAAATGTCACCACAAAGTTATTCTAAGAAAAATAAACTTTATGGACTATAGCATATGTCCAGAGTAAAAACACATTTGCTTATCAGCTCTGTATGATGACTCTGTAGGCTCAGAATGTTCAGAGACTGGGAAAAGAACTGACTCTTGAGTGTACTTCTAAAAGCCAAACCTCATCTTCTCCTAAATTTCTACCTTCTTCCTTTGGTAAGATACAGGAAGAAGTGATACGAAAATTTTACTTTGGAAATCCCTCATTTACACAGAAAAGGCAATAAAAAAAGAAGTATTTTATAAAAACATTTTGATGGACATGCTAGATAGATGTCCTGCGAGTACTTTTTCTTACCTAGAAGGAATCTTAGATACTCATTTCCAAAGCTAAATCTAAAAAGTTTATTTAATTGAGCTTTCATAATTGAATTTTTATTAAAATATTATATATAACAGCTTTATTGAAATAGAATTCATATAGCAAAAAATCAACCATCCCAACCCTAGGTAACCAGTAATGGATAAGTTTGCCTTGGTACAAACCTGTCTCTATAAACTTGCCTGCTCTTCACATTTCAGATAAATAGAATCATATAATATGTGGTCTTTGGTGACCAGCTGCTTTCACATAGCATAATATTTTCAAGATTTGTCTAAATTGTAGCATGTTTCAGAATTTCATTTTTTTTATTGCCAATTAATATTCTAATAGATGGGATAGTTTTTGAGGCCAGTCTTTGAGGTTTTCTCTGACCCCAAGAGGGCACTTCTTAGTTTTCTGTCTCTTTGGTTCTCTCTGGTAAACTAGCTGATATGTGATTTAGCTATCAGACTCTCTTAATTGCTTACCACAAAAATATCTGGTATATTTTAGAGCACCTTATGCTTGAAGTTCTGAACACTCTATTCTAAATAAAGTCAGTTCCTTTGAGGAGAATTGCCAAGCTCTGTGTTCTTATGGACTGCCTCTCCCCTTGGGCAAAACCTCTGAGCTTACTGTTTGGGAGCTTGGGACATGAACAGTGGCCCACTTCTCTTGAAGTGACACCCTTGCTTTACCAACACAGTGATCCATGAGGGCAGAAGCCTCTGGCCTTCTTGGTTTGCCTCTCCTTGTGTGGAACCTCCACCCTACAAGTTGGACTAAGGGTAGTCAGGCCGCACCTGGGCTAGAGCCTCCACCCTATGTGTAAGGCATGAATGGAGGAAGGGAATCCCCAACATGTGGCTGCACTCACCTGAAATTTAGCCTCTGTAAGGAGATAATGGAGGGTAAGGATGAGAAACGCTGGCCACCTGCCCATTCCAGGGAGGTATCTGAGTCCTTGATTGGGAACTGGGGGAAGTGCGATAACTGTGGTCTTGGCCACACCCATCCAGAGTGGGGCTTTGGCATGGTAAACTAGTGGGAGATGGATGAGAGAGGGAGGAGGGAGAGGGTGCCACAGACACTAGCTATTCTTGCCAAGATGCAGTAGATTTTCCTTTTTTATTGTTGTTTTTGTTTTTTAATTTTTTGTTTTTTAATTTCAGAATATTAGAGGGGTACAAAAGCTTTGGTCACATAAATTGCCTTTGCACCATCCGAGTCAAAGCTATAAGTCTGCCCATCCCCCAGACAGAGTGCACAGCACCCATTAGATGTGAATATACCCATCCCCTCCTCCTGCCCAATCCCCAATGTCACTTCCATATGTGCACATAAGTGTTGATCAGTTAGTACCAATTTGATGGTGAGTACATATGGTGCTTGTTTTTCCACTCTTGGGATACTTCACTTAGAAGAATGGGCTCCAGCTCCAACCAGGATGATACAAGAGGTGCTAGATCACCATTTATGTTATTTTTATGGCTGAGTATTACTCCGTGGTACACATATACCACATTTTATTAATCCACTCATGTATTGATGGGCACTTGGGTTGTTTCCACATCTTTGCAATTATGAATTGTGCTGCTATAAACATTCGAGTGCAGATGTCTTTATTATAAAATGTTTATTTTTCCTTTGGGTAAATATCCAGTAGTGGGATTGCTGGATCAAATGATAGTTCTACTTTTAGTTCTTCGAGGTGTCTCCATATTACTTTCCGTAGAGGTTGTACTAATTTGCAGTCCCAGCAGCAGTGTATGAGTGTTCCTATTTCTCCGCATTCACACCAATACTTGTTGTTCTGGGACTTTTTGATAAAAGCCATTCTCACTGGAGTTAAGTGATATCTCACTGTGGTTTTGATTTGCATTTCCTTGATGATTAGAGATGTTGAGCATTTTTTCATATTTTTTTTGGAAAACGTAGATCAGATGAGATTTCATAGATTTTTTTGAATCAATGTTTCTTCATTTGCTATATGCTCTTCAGTCAATTTCCAGATACTTTAAATGGATGCTTTTTTATAATTCTCACCATAATGGTTGTTTTACTGGGCAGCAGGTATGTGGAACTCCTTGTGCTACCAAACAGGAAGAGGGCCTACTGAGTTGGAATTTTGAGAGCTACATAGTTTTAAAACTATTTGTTTCACATTGAAGACATTCCAGTTGCAGGAGTAAAAACATTGTGTAATTTTCGTAATTTTATTTTCTTGAACTTCCGAAACATGCCACTTCAGAAACAGCATATTAGGGCTGCTTCAGCAAGTGCTCCTCCTGGGTGAGGTGTGCAATTATAATTGTTGTAGTTCAGTAAATCTAATGTATGGAGAAGCCCATTCACTCCTCCTTTAAAAAGTTGATTATTAAATCATTTGTTGATTTTCTCCATGTTAATTGGTGCTTAGTTTGATAATATTTCTGCAGAAAGTGTGTATCAGTTTGAATTCCATTCTATAAACAGAAACCACTCATGTATTTTAATCAGAAAGAACTTTAATATAAAAAATTGGGACTTATAGCATTGTTTGAGGGTCTGAAGCAGACTGGTCTGAGACCTACACAGAGTAGACCATTAGAGTATCTTCTACTTCTTCCACACTCTCAAGGTTTATGAATTCAAAGGATGCCAAAGCAAGTTTGAGGTGCAAGAACACACTTCTTTAAAAGATACTGGTGATCAGGAAACCAGGATGAAGAAGTTGCTGCACACCACTGTAACTCTTTCTCAGCAACAAAAAAGTTAGTGACTACAGAAAACAAAAACAAAACAATTGCTTTTACATTCCATTGGCTACAGGAGGCAACGCCCGATGGTATTGTAGAAGAAAGATGATATAGTCTCATGTTTATCTTCTAAATCTCACACAGGGCATTTAATAGGAAGGAGAGTACTTATATACAGGGAAATGGCGTATGAACTTTCCAGGCCATATAGCACAAGTAGATCCCTGAGAAAGGGGTAAAAAATAAATAAATATTGGGTGCCAATTAATCATATTTAACACAAGGTTTCATTTTTAATACTTTATTTTTTCCCCCAAGTTATTTCCATCTTTCTTAAATGTTGAATGTAAATGTAAATGATATCCTATGAAGGCACAGTTTTTGCTAATTGTACAAAAATTTAATCAATTAATCTAACACTCAAAGTCCTGAAACTCTCTGTTAACCAGAACCTTGGCATTTTACCATCAAAATAATAAGTGATCCTCATGTTATTAATTCTTTTTTTTCTCGTGTTATTAATTCTAAAGCACAAAACTTCTTCTAAGTTACAGAAGTGTCTCTACACCAACATGAAAACTATATTTCTTTATGTTCCTTAAGGGATTTCATTTCAGAAAAATAATTTTGCTTGAATTAATTATAGAATAATGCAAAAAGAGGAATTATGACACTATATATGTATATATCCATTAATATTCCTATATCTAGTTACAAGATTCTTTTCCACCTGATTTAGCTTCTATAAGATCTTACATTTAAACTTCAAGATTATGCAAAAGCTGATATGGGGATGGATTGTCTCAGACTTATGGAAACACAGAGACTTCCGATGCTGGCAAAGCTTTTAGGACTCAGTAACCTGATTCTAAAATTGATATGAAAAGGTGAAGGCCCTATAATAACTAAGACAATTTTGACACAGAAGAATAAAGTGGGATTAATCACACAATCAATATTAAGTCTTACTATATAGTTACAGTAATCAAGATAGTATGATATTGATTGAGGAATACACTCATAGATTAATGGAACAGAATAGAGAACCCAGATAGACACATGAAAATATGCTCAACTGATTTTTGAAAAAGGATAAAAGGAAGTTAATGAAGGAAAGATGAAATTTTCAGCAAATGGTGCTAAGCAATTGATCATAAATCAGTAAAATAATGAAACTCAATCTAAACCTTACACCTCATACACAAATGGATCATAGACTTAAGTGTAAAACATACAACTATAAAAATGTTAAGAAAAAAAGTGGAGAAAATTTTGGTGATCTAGAGAAAGGAAAAGAGTTCTCAGACTCGACACCATAATTCATACAAGAGAAGTGTAAACTCATCAAAATTGAAAACTTTTATCTGCAAAAGATTCTGTCAGATGGATGGAAATACAAGGTACAGAGCTGAAGAAAATATACGCAAACATCATATCCAACCAAGAATTATATCTAGGAAAAGAGAATTTATATACATATGAATTGTGTGTCTACACACACACACACACACACGCACATCATAAAATTCAATAGTAAACAAACAATTCAGTAGAAAATAGTCAAAAGACATGAACAGACATTTCATATCCACCAAAGAGGATAGACAGATGGCAAGTAAGCGTATGAAAGGATATTCAACAGTATTACTCATCAGAGAAATAAAATGACAAGGAAATATAACTATATATTAATACTTACCTGAAGTGTTAAAATAATAGTGATATTACCAAATTGTGGTATGGATGTAGAAAAACTAAATTACTCAGACCTTGAGAGTGGGTATGCTAAATGGCATACCTATTCTAGAAAACAATTTGGCATTTTCCTAAAAATATAAATATGCAGCTACCAAACCTCTCAGCAATTGCACTCCTGAGTATATATCCCAGAGAAATGAAAACTTATGTTCACAGAGAAACCTATACATGATTATTTATAAAAGCTTTATTTTTAATAGCCAAAAACCAGAACCAACTCAGATGTCATTCATTGGGTAAATGGTTAATCAAACTATGGTACATCCATATTATGAATACTACTCAGTAATAAAAAGTAATAAACTACTGATACACACAACCTGTACGTATTGCTGGAGTATTATATTGAATTAAAAAAAGCCAATTCCAAAAAGTTACATACTGCATGGTTCCATTTATACAACATTTTTGAAATGACGAAATTTTAGAAATGGTGAAATTTTAGAAATGGAAGAGATTAGTGATTTCCAGGGTTAGGGATAGGGGAGAGTAGAAAGTAGATGAATGCAGTTATAAAAGGGTACCATGAGGGATTCTTGTTATGAGGGAACTATTCTGTGTCTTGCCTGTAATTGAAGATACATAAACTTATGCATGTGATAAAACTTATAGAACTAAATATACATATGCTCAAATTAGTAGAAGCAAAACTGAGAAAATCTGAATAAGACAGCCGAATTGTATCAATTTTAATAACTAGGTTGTGGCATTATATTACAGTTTTGCAAAACACTACCTTTGAAAAAACTGAGTAAAGGGTACTGCATATCTCTCTGAATTATTTTCTAAAACTGCATGTGAATCTATAATTATTTCAATAAAAATCTCAATTTAAAAAGTCAAAAAAGTGAATATGAACAAATTGCTTTGAATTATTCTCTATTTATACCACTCGTGTGTATTTCACTTGTCTTACCCTATTTTGTGTTGCTATGAAGGAATATCTGAGACTGGGTAACTTATAAAGAAAAAAGGTTTATTTGGTTTATGATTCTGCTGACTGGAAGATCAGGCATCTGATGAAAGTCTCAGGCTGCTTCTACTCATGGCAAAAGGTGAAGGGGAACCAGCATGTGCAGAGATCACATAGCAAGAAAGGAAGCAAGACAGAGAGGGGAAGGAGGTGTCAGACTCTTTTTAACAACTAGCTCTCAATGGAATTAATAGAGAACTCACTCACCCCTGAGAGAAGGCATTAATATATTCATGAAGAATACATCCCCAAGACCCAAATCCCCACCTCCAACATTAGGGACCAAATTTCAACATGAGATTTGGAGAAGGCAAACATCTAAACTATAGCATCACTTAAAAACCATATTTTAAAATTCATTTATTAAAATTTTTCACTGGGTACCATCTGAACTGGAGCTCATTCCACATTTTAGTCACCCATAAATACTGGGACCCAGAACTAGATGACTTCACAACTGGCAGAATAAAAACACCAACCCAAGGCCTCAAAATTACTATAGGCAAAACATTTGAAGCTCACTTCCTTTAGCTTTCTCATTGGAGAAAGTAGAGATAAACACATACTTCATAGAATCATCAAAAGGGATAAACAAACTTATATGATGTTTATTTTGGCACTCACACACTCTCACACACATCTCTTGGCCATTCATCATTCTTACTGGTGCCACACCATTACTGTCCCATCACTGGGTGTAGCCAGTGAGCTCACATTTATAAGGCAATCTATTCATTTTTTAAATGCTTTACATTTGCCAAGGTCTCTAACATCAAGGACAGTTGTTCTATTTTCATCAACATTATTAATAGATATATTGTACTGCAAATGCAAAAATGGCAAATGACTCCATAATGATCTATGGAGATAATCTATGTGGAAGTCTGTTGATTATATAAGATTTAAAATCATTCAGTCTGTGCCTCTGCTATACTTTTGAGCTTCTTACCACTGTCATAATAGCTGTTCTAGGTGTCTTAAAAATTGAGCAATGCTTCTCTGGATAACAGTACAATGCTATATTATCAGTACATGGAATTTGTACATCAGAAGCTGGATGTCTTAATCCCTTGGTTCTATCACCACCCTTAGTAATTAGAAATTATCACAAGTAATTCCTGCAAGGAAAAATAATTTGTACTCTGATGTGGGGCAGGAAGGAAATAAAGTAAATTAGGAGTGTGAGGGAGACATCACTTCTGGCTTGTGTTATTGGTTCATTATCTGTAATGAATGAAAGCCAGCAGTTACTGAGTGCCTGCTCCATGCCAGGAGCTGTTCACACACATCATTTTTAATTCTCACCAAATCTCCCCAAGTTATGTAGAATGTTCTTTCTATTATAAGACCAGCAAACTGAGACAGAATTTCAGCAAATTGCATTCTTTTTCCAATATTAATAATCTATCAGTTTAAAAATCCTTAGAATGAGAAATTATCTGTGACCTGGTAAGCAAAAATGCCATGACATTTGTTTCTGTCTGGTTATAACTAGAAAAGTTACTGAGCTTTAAATATCAATAATGTCACTGCTATCAAGATAGTTTTTATACTCCCAAGTGTAAAAGGTTCTTGTTATTCCAAACCAGGCTAAGACACTAGATCATAAAGTTTGAAGACTGGAACGTTGATTAGAATAGAAATTAAGACATAAGATTGCTTTCATTTTGGTTTAATACAGACCAACAAACACTGCAAAGGAAATGACTCGACAATGATAGAAGTGAGTGGAAGCAGCTCCCCAGCACATACCTAGTTACTAGTTACCTAGACATTAGTCCTCCACAAAGTATCATTCAAATTTCAGGGGCCAATGCAACCTGTGTAGGATAATCATCGTATGCCAGTTCAGAGTTACTAGGATCTCTGGGGTTCCTGCTTTTTATATTAATACAATTAGACTGGAAGGGCCACATCAGCATTTAAGAATTTGTCTAATAAGTTACATTAATTCTTGACTCTGTCTCTTACTGGTTCTTTGGGCAACAGCAGATCTGGCCATGACAAAACTTGGAAGTGCTTACTTTTCCTCCACTATACAAAGCTGTGGCTATTTGAAAGCATCCTGCCCCACAACTCTTTGACATTTCTAGCCCTGGAACTGCTGTAATAAATAGAGTACAGAAGTGAGGAATGGGTTATAAAGGGTGATGCAGTATCTACATTGCTGAAACACTTGTGCTTGGAGTCTTGTGCCACTTTCTAAGATACTTGAATTGCTTAAATTCTTCAAAGCCACCATGCTTTGAAGAAGCCAAATCACATGGAGAAGTCATTTGTAAGAGCAGCAATCAGCAATGCTAGGCTTCAACTCCTTACAAGCCAGCAGCAGATCTGCAAGAAGCCGACCTTCAGATAATTCCATCCCCTGACTCTTGAGTTACCCCAACTTTCAGCTCTACTCAGCTGAGACTCAGATGCTACAGAGCAGAGTCTAGCAATTTCCTCTGTGCCCTGTCCAAATTCTGGATCCACAGAATTTTTGAGCGTAATAGAAAGGTTGTTTTAAGAAACTAAGTTTTGGATGCTGTGTTATATAGCAATAGTAACCAGAACAAATATTCAAACACTTAATTAGTTTTTCCGGTCCTGCTGTGCGGAATGTATAGAACCTAAAGCTCAGTTAAAGGGAGTAGATTCTTGTCTTTAAATGTCATTATTTATAACTTCTTGCCCTATCTAGTTCTCTGGCTTGTACAGAATTTGTGTGTATGCGTGTGTGTGTGTGTGTGTGTGCGTGTGCGTGTGCGTGCACATGCACTATAAATATAATTCAAATATTTCTGAGAACCTTGTCTAAAAAGAGACCCTAGCAGAAGTTCTATTAAAAAAAAAAAAACGTAAAACTATGTGAATAGTATGTCAATGCTGTTTATGTTACCAAAGATAATTTGGGGCAGGTGTTAGTTAGGATTAGGTTTTACTACTTGGGACAGAAATATGAAATTAAGAGTGGCTCATATGCATAAGATTTTATCCAGATTATTTGACAGTCTAAGATGCCAGGGTCAGACAACATACCTACATTTGAGCTATGTGTCATTAAAACCACACAGTCTTTTCCCAGCTTTCTAACTGACCCATTCCTAGGGTTTGGCTCTCCTTTACATAATTCAAAATGGGAGCTCTTGCTCCAGGTATCACATCCACATTCCAGTCAGCAAAAATCAGGAAAGAGAAGGAGTAGGCCAAGCTACCTATCTAGCATACTTTCCGGAAGTTGAACATTCTACCTCCATTTCATATTGGTCAAAACTAATACGGCCACACTCATCTGCAAGAACTCCTGAGAAACTGAGTATATCTATCCAGGAAAGCAATTTTCCCAATTAACATTTAGAGATTCTGTAACTAAGGACAAAGTGAAGAATGGATTTTGTGGTACTGCTAGTACTCTCCTCCCTCAGAGTGGATGCACAGAAGAGCATTTGAATTTAATACTTGTTTCAAAGAGAAGGGAGAACACAAACACGTATAAAAGAAACACCTATTCTGTATCAGAGATTACATTGTTATCTCAGCTTGTGATGTAGAAATTATCGGCCTCATTTTATAGAACAGAAATATATTCATCAGGATTAAATAACATGCCCAAGTTTATATTGCTAATAAGTAGCAGAAACAGTTCAAATCTAGGAAGGCTTTCTGACCCCAAAGCCCATTTTCCTTGAGAGAGAGGAAAACTGTGGAGAGAGACATGAGCAGTGACCTAGAAGAAAGGAACTGATGTTTTGCTTGTTATCAGCTGCCAATTATTCACAATGATGACTGATGAAGAAGAAGAAGATGGTGGTGATGATGGTGATGGTGATGATACTAACTTGTGTTGAACATTACCTGCAGGAATTCCTTTTTAAAACTTTCAGGGTTTTTTTCTTTACTTATTTCTAAAGAATGGGATTATTATTTTGTTCAAATATTAAAAATAATTTTCAAGAGTTCCTCTTTTAGGTGCTACAGTGCTTTCTCTGGCCTTGCATACTAGTTGATTTAAGTAACTTGGCTTGATTGCAGTAAAGAAAAATTTTAGTATTTTTAGTTGTTTCAGTTCTGAAGAAGCTAGAATATACTTTATCCAGCTTGCTAAACTGGAAAATAATTCAAATGTCAAATATTAATGTTATAAGAAGTTATGTGACCTTTTAAATTTCTCTGATGTACTTCAGAAATGGTTATTTCCAATATCTTACACTTGGCTGTGCATGGGTTTATTTTATTCTTCATTAAAAAATGAACTACTGTGCATGCCTGAGAAATTTTTGAAGGCTGGTGTTACCTAACATCTTTAGAACTTATAAAATTATTGTCTTGCTAAAGCATTGTAGCCCTTGAAATTCATAAAGCCTGAAATAACAGTTCTAAGAAAATATGGAGTTACCGGAATAACACCATTGTGAAGTAACAGCATAAACAGAAGAATAATTAAGTACACCACTCCAAAGTGGTCTAGGGTTGCAGGAAATGGGATGGTCATAGCAAAAATTCAGTGAAATTTAGAAATAGTTTGCCTGAAGGAAACCTATTAGCCTAATGGATTTTAAAGTGAAAAATATTTTCTAGAATCAATATTTTTTGTTTGTTTCTTTAATTTCCTATCTGCTTTCTCCATTCTTCAAGTAAATCCAGGTTTAAGTAGCAGCATTATTTCAGAGCAAGAAACTTTTTCCCTGGTGTTTCCAAATCAGTAAAGCTGAGGATATTAGCTTTTGTGAGATATTTTTACAGAAAATCTTAAATCATGGGTCTCTGGGATTTGCCAGATAAATATGTAAATTAAAAATTCAAAATAAAAATTAATCTGTATGCTATTAAATGATTGTCAAATACAAATTTATATTGACCATAGAAAGATGTAATCAAATATGTTTCACTATTCCTAGCTGTTAGTTAAGTCTTTAAACTCTAAAATCTACTAGGTGAAAAAGAGCTGTGCATTTCTAAAATGTATGCTATAGGCTTTGAATTCACAATCTTAGTAAGATATAAAATCTTGAGTTTGAGATTTCATAATAAATTACAGTGAAGTATCTATCTACTGGCAATACGTCTTTTTCTGCTATTTTCCCATTCTTCAAGTTTTTACTTTTCAAATCAAAATAGCTATAAATCAATGAGACATATAGAAATTTCCAATCTTGTAAATTAGATTCATTTTAAATATGCAGCTGCTAGCACCACACACATGGATTTATTTACAATCCATGTCGTATAGTTCTAGTACGAGAATTAAGATTTTAGGCATGTTCCTACCTCATGGAGAAGGCTGACTTTAGTTCCAGTTGTATTCTTAGTTCTGAAAATTTTAAATGTGAATTAAAGGAGAAGATACCTTTTGATATATAACATATCACTCTATACACCACTGTTTGTTAGATTAGGATTAACATGCAACCATTTGATGCATTTGAAACTTTTCGACGACTTAAAATTTTTTAAAATTAAGGATGCTAATTCCCAAGGACCGTAATATCATCATCATGCCTTCATGTTGTGAAAATAATAAAATAATTAAATCAGTTAAATTAATAATTAAATTACTAATTTTAAAATTACTAATTTCAAAATATTTTTAAACAATTAAATTAATTTTAAAATTATTACTTAAAAGTCAAGGCTTGAGCCCCAGTGACATGGTATGGGGTGGAAGCCGAGATGCTGTATCCTTGGTCTTTCCTCCTTTCTCTTTATTATATAGTCTTAGGAATTATTAGTAGTTGAGTGGCTGCCAATAGTCCAAGGCTAAAAGCAGTTTCAGCAAGCCATTCAGGGCAAAAGACTGGAAATAGAATATGCATAAAGAATGTGAGGGCAATGTATTTAGCAAGAGAGTTGCTGAAATCATTATGTCTGAAATTTGAATGGTTGAATCTCTGACACAGGCAATTTCCGAGCATGATAATTTCAGTTCATTTTTAACTTTCCTGGACAGGATATTCAATACATAAGCAATTAATCCTCTAATATCACAACCTTAAAATGAGAGATTGATTATTTTACTTTTCTTTGACTTTTTCTTTTTAGATAGGCTTATTTTTAGCTGATGTGGGCATTTGTGATATTTCCTATTATTGACAATATTGATTTCTTTCTTGCAGAAAGCTTTTTAAAAATGAATAACTATACTAGTTAAGTTTCATTTACTATTCTTTGAAAGAAAAGCTAATTGTAAATCATTTGGAAACTAATTATTATATTATCTAATTGTATTTTAGGTTAAGAAGATATTCTGAGTTTTTTTAAGAGATATAACAAGTTTTTGATTTTTGAAAAACATGTAATATATTTATAGTTTATATACTCTGCC
>RJWJ010037093.1:0-15723 GCA_004363605.1 Indri indri | reverse complement strand
GATGGGCACAATGCTGTGGGATGCCCTATACCTTGGCTGGACTGATGGTACCCAACTGGTGGTCATGGCCTAGTGCCCACTGGCAAGCAGGCTGTCCATCCATGCATTAACTTGATGTCTGTTGTCCATGGATGCCAGGAGGCTGCTTGGATATCATCTTGTCTGGTCTGCTGTTTCTGATTTGTCTCACTTTTAGATTTGTATATGTGTGGGAGTTTTAGGAGGGTGGTCCCTCCATGGATTTAAGATACTGGCATTTCCAGGCTGGCAGGAAGGAAGATACATTGCCAACCTATTATCTGTGCTGAATGGCACAGGACCTGGACTTCAGGAAAGTCCTTTGAATGTCACCCTTCCCTAGTCTGATACCAGAAACTGACAGGTCACACATGGTATGTACCTTAGCCTCAGGCCATAGTTTCTAAGAGGGAAGAAAGAAAAATGAGGCATGTGTGGCTTAAGATGAGTGGACTGAGGACCAGAAAAGGCATCCTGCTTACTCTGTCCCACAGATTTCAGAAGACTGTAATCTACTTATTGCCCTAAAATTTCCACTACAGTCCCAGGCTGCCTTAGACTGTGTCTCCACCTGCTGGACACCAAGGAGATTGACAACTCTGTCTCTGCTTCTTTACAACTAGCACAGAGACTCGAACCACCAATACTCCACCTTTACCCCAAGGTTAAATCCTTCCTTCTCAGAATCTGTTGAGGCTATAGGAGCACACTGCCATTGCAGGGAGACCTGTGTACAAATTCCCCTATATACTGTCCTTTCCCTATCAAAAAAAATCTCTCAGAGGCTGGATAAAGAACCTTACTTCCTTGCTTCAATTGCTCTGCGTGTAGGGTGGCTAGATTCTATTCCCCTCCTTTGCCGATAGACAGGGAGCAACGGGTAGGTGGGATTAGATCATAGTGTCCCTGTTAGCCTCAGGGCAGAAAGAAAGAAATCCTAGATAAAGAATTGCCTTTCACTTGTCTCTCGGTGCATGATACTTGATTCAGGTATGAGAGATACTGGGGGTATCCTCTACTGTTCTTTTCATATCCACCAGCAGTTTTCCTCTTCCTATGCCCATTGGCAAAAATAATTCCATTAGAACCTGTTAACAATCATTCGGTCCATGTTGAAACCATGGGTTAGCTATTCGCTAAAGTTCCCGAGCCACATCTTCAGAAGTAAAGGTCATTTATAAGTGGTGACAGGTCTCAAATGAATCCTTTATTGGTGAAATGGGGACAATGTCAATACACGCCCACAAAATTGATTAGACTGTATAATAACATCAATCCATGGAGGTTACAGGACTAGGAAAACAATTTAAATCTACAGAAATCTACTCTCATTCCCCAGCTGACATTGTGATCTACCCAGGTTAAGTAAAATGCAATCATTTCTTTTTAAATTTTTGGATGCCTGGCTTTGATTTAAAGGCTGCCCTTTAAGTATCTTTAAAATTTTTGTTTTAAAAGGAAGGCATCGAGAATGAATTAAGACAAAATGTTGGGGATAATCTTGTGCTACATGCATTTCATGTCATTTCTGTATTACATATCTTCAGTTTATTAATTACAGCTAATATGTATAAGTGCTGTTAACTTTAATGCATTTTCCCCATTTATACCTTTAAAATGATGTTATAAGAACTGTACCTTTATTATTTTAATGTCCTTTTTTTTTTTTTGAGACAGAGTCTCACTCTGTTGCCTGGGCTAGAGTGCCGTGGCGTCAGCCTAGCTCACAGCAACCTCAGACTCCTGGGCTCAAGCAATCCTCCTGCCTCAGCCTCCTGAGTAGCTGGGACTACAGGCATGCGCCACAGTGCCCGGCTAATTTTTTCTATATATTTTTAGTTGTCCGATTAATTTCTTTCTATTTTTAGTAGAGACGGGGTCTCGCTCTTGCTCAGGCTGGTCTCGAACTCCTGAGCTCAACCAATCCGCCCGCCTCGGCCTCCCAGAGTGCTAGGATTACAGGCATGAGCCACCGCACCCGGCCCTATTTTAATGTTCTTAATCATTACTATTCTATACTTTGTGATTAGTGTGTGGACTTTTTAAGAACCTGGGTCCTTAGAAATTCCTATAGTATATGTATCTTCCTTGTAAATTCCTAAAAAGACTTTATTCAATAATATGTTGTTACAGAAACTTTATTGTGCATATAGACTAATATGAGGTATACTGTGAAAAATATTAATAGATTCTTCTGTGCTGCTTCCAGACATTCTGATTCAGGAAATCTGGACCAAAGCCCAGGAATCTGCATTTTTAAATAAGCATCCAAAATAATTGTGATGTAGGTGATAGTTGAACTATGCTTCCAGAAACACTGCCTTTGACCACAAATGGTCTGAGGGTAGGGCTGTAACTAAAACAAATCTTCATGTGTACATCCAATGGCTAAGTACTAACCCTGCTCATTCACTCTTTTTTTTTCCTTGACTTCACAGTGTTTGGAATAATTCACTCTTACTTCATTTTTCTTCTGTAGCAAGGAGAGGCAGCCCTGGGACCTGTCTGTTGGAAAACAGGCTGTGTTATATTTTAAATGGCTTTTTTTTTGCTAACCTGAAACATCTCTGTGCAAAGGTTTGGTGAAGGCTGTACACAATTTGACATATTGGCCATGGTGATTCTGCAGTCTTCACTGAAGAAGGCTGAGACGAAGCTGCTATTTTTTTCCACCTTTTGAAACGCACAATGCAGGGGGCAGGGAGAAGGGAGGAGAGTCAAGGGACTATGCCAGAGTTGGTAAACAAGCTTTGAAGCAAAATAAGAAAGCATATTAGCAGGGGAGAAATGAAGGGCTGTATGTGGCTCTTGTAATGCCAAAGCATTCTCTGAAGCTAGCACCAGTTAAGGCCACGTATCTGCTCTATTTTGGGGGAAATAACAACAAAAAAACAGTACTGGCAAACTGACCCTCAGCTAACATCTGAAGGTCTGGAAATTGTGTATTCCAAAAAGCAGTTCATATCAGAGAAACAAGAGATGAAGGACAAGTCTTGAAGAAAAAAAAAAAAAAATAGGGCAAAAAACACAGCAAGCACCTCAAATAGCCCAAAGGAGGTTGCAGGGATTTAGCAGAAAGCTCCATTTAATATCTGGCCTAGCTAACACAGCATAGAGGACACTTTCGATGTATTTTTCAGAATAAGCCTGGCTTTTGAGGTTGTGATGAGCCCTTCTAGCTTCTAGAATCAGTGATGGTTCTTTGAAGAATTTTTTTCCCCCTTAACCCCTGGGGACAGATTAACTAAAACCTTCATTTGGGAAATAAGGGAATTCCAAAGTTGCGTGTTTTAAAAAACTGTATTTGATTCAATATGGTGAAGGCAAAACCCCCTTCATTTTCTAGGGTACTTTTTTCCCCCCACTGCTTCTCTCACCTCATCTGGATGGCCTCAGAGAATATTTTAAGGCTGACAGGAAAATTTTACAGAATGATCAAAAGTAAAGCGAGCCCTAGAAAAGATTGTATAATCTTCCTCCTCTTTACTTTAAAAATACTTTTTTCAATTGAATAACTAAAAACCACAAAATTTTAGGGTTGGACATGAACCTTGGAGGTCATCTAGTTCAATTCTTTCACTTTATAGAGGATTGAGGTACAGAAATTTGACATTTCAAACTGTTGTTGACTATAACCACAAAGTTTTTGGCTTTTTTGGCGGAGGTGGGGTGGGGTGGTGGTGTTGGCATATGGTACATATTCCTCTGAGTTTTGAAAACAAATGATTTCCTTAAAAGAAAGACTGACCTCAATCTTATTATAAAAGCAAACATTCAAAAACCCCAATACAGCCTACAACAAACTCTCAATGCTCTAGGTACTGATTATCCAGTTTCCTTTTCCCCTCTTCTGTTGACCATGTACTTGGACGTTTACATTAGTCTATAAAAATTCTGATACTATATACGTTGTGGGATTGTGTGGCAGGTTCCTGATCCCTGGATTGTGGCTATGGTGCTACCTTCTCAAACTTACTATTCCAGTGGCCATCTGAGGCTATAGCTCCCTTGATGAATTAGTTTGGTGGTGTTCTGGGAGTCATTCCTAGAGGTCCCACCTACAGCCCGCTCCTTCAACTATTTAAATGATTTTGTAAGCACCTAATTTCCTGTATTAAATTCCCTTTCTGCTTAAAATATCAAGAGTTTGTTTCCTTCTAAACCCTGACTGGTACAGGCATTTACTAGATGATTACAACATAATTCAGTGCTATTAAAAAAAGTATGAACAGAAAAGGAGCATAGAACAGAGAACTTGGAAGTTACTCAAGGAGGTAATATTTGAGTTGGAATTTTAACATGGAATTGGAATATGCTAAGCAGAAAAGCACTGGGAAGGGGAGGGAACAAGTACATTTTAGGAAACAAGATGTACTGAGGTGTGGTTATTAAAGAGCACGTAACAGAGACAGTGAGTTCATCATGGCTAGACTATGAACAGGATGGGGAGAGATGAGGCTGAAGCAATTGTAAAATGCAGTGGAGTTAAGCGTTCTGCCTTTAGGGCTAGCAGACATGACTAATTCTGGTTCCTACATATAGTAACTAAGCAACTCTGGTCAACTCTTATAAGTTCTATGACCCTCGGTTTCCTTATCTACCAAGTGGGGACCTAATAGTATCCACTTCCATTAGTGGAATTATTATGTAGAATTATTAATAAATGCTATATGCATATAAAGCACATTATACAGTGCTTAGCACATACCAAGTGCTCAAAAAGTCTCTGCTATTATTATTATTAGGATTGTAAACAGATCATTAAATACCTTGAGAGTTGTGCTAAGGTAGGTGGAAGATAAACTCAGGTAGGGAAAACCTATGGGCTAAAAGACTAGTTAGGAGGTTGCTGCAATAATCCAGGCAAGGGTGATGATCTGCAATAGAGCAGTGGCAGTGGAGATGCAAGAACTGGTTGGCTTCAGAAGTCATCTCTGGTATTGAAATGCCAGGATTTAGTGACCGAATGGCGAGGGAATTCTGAAAAGACTGAGTGAACAGTAGTAACACCATTAACCTAGATTAGTCATGTACAAGGAAGAGCAAGTCTAGGTGATAGCTGAAGCTCTAAACACCTTCAAGTCCAAGGCCCCTTTGAGGAAAGTTTGCCCTAAGTAATTATTTTGTGCGTAACATTGACATGGCCCCTACCACAAGCATCACAAGAAACGACCTGCTACTCCTTGAATGCTCTAGGGCAGCAGTTCCCAACCTTTTTGGCACCAGGAACTGCTTTCATGGAAGACAATTTGTTCAGACCAGGGAGGTGGGGGATGGTTTGGGGATGATTCAAGCACATTACAGTTATTGTGTACTTTATTTCTATTATTATTACACTGTAAAATATAATGAAATAATCATAAAACTCACCATATGTTGGGGACCCTGCTCTAAGGAACAGGACTGAAATAGACCACTGGTCCTGCAATTAGGGTGTTCCACAGAGACACTAGTGTGAACAGAGTGGGCAGACTGCAAGGGATGAAGGAGGACTGAAGACCAACTCTTTCAAAAAACTTGGCACTGAAGGAAAAAAAGCAAGTAATTGCTTGAGAGGGAGGGTGGAGGGTTTTATGTCTTGGTTTGGTCAGCATGCATACTCTTCTAGCAGGTAAAAGCTGAAATGCTAAAGACTACATTTCCCATATTCCCTCGTAGCTAGCTAGCTTAAATCACATTGAATTAAGTTCTGCCAATCAGATACGCTAGTCTATCACTTGGATTCTGAAGCCAGCAGGGGTTAAGATAGGCTGCAGGGCATCCATTTAGGGATGCTGACAATGGCAAAGGTGGTATGCTTGAACTGGCAGCTGCCATGGCAGCTTCTGAACTGTAGTAGAAGCAATAGTGGCTCCCTTAGCAATCTTTAGGAATCACTTCTGGAAGTCCACACTAGAGTTTGTTTCTTTAGCCATCCCAAAAATTCTGTGACCCATTTAATGCCCTGTAACAAGTCCTTACTGCTTAAACTAGCTGGAATGGATTCTGTTCTCTGCACCTATATCCTGATCAATATGGGGAACAGAAGTATATCTTTTTTTTTTTTTTAAAGAATAAACATAACCAGCATTTTCATAGCTGAAAGAGTAAAGGAAAGAGAACACAGTTAAGATAAAGAGGAGAAAGGGAATAACTTATGGAAGATATTAGAAGATAGGAGAAACTGAGTGGGGTAGCCTGGTTCAAGACAGTCCTCATTGATTCTTGCCTCCTAATATTCGTGCTCCTGTGAAGTCCCCTCCTACAATGAAAAGGGCTCACCAGTGTAACCAAAAGCATATTGTGGAAAGGATAGAGTATGACTTCTGGAGTTAGGTCATAAAAGAGTTTATAGCTTCTACCTTGCTCTTAAATTGCCCATTGTGGGGAAAGTCAGTTGACATGTGAGGACACTCAAAACAGTTGTGGAGAGTCCCATGTTGGGAGGAACTGAGGCCTTCTGCTAACAACCAACACTGAATTGCCAGGCATGTAAGTGAGCCGCCTAAGCAGCAAATCATCCAGTCTCAGTGCAGTCTTCAGAAAACTGCAGCCCTGGCTAAATCTTGACTGCAACCACATGAAAGACCCCAAGCCAGGATTACTCAGCTAAGCAACTCCCAAATTCCTTACTCACAGAAATGGGGAAAGTAATAAATGTTTATTATTATTTTTTTGAGAGAAGGTCTTGCCCTGTTTCCCAGGTTGGAGTACAGTGGCACAATCATAGCTCACTGTAGCCTTGAACTCCTGGGCTCAAGTGATCCTCCCACTTCAGCCTCCCAAGTAGCTAATAGGTGAGCATCACCGTGCCCAACTTTGTTTTTTTGGTAGGCATGAGGTCTTGCCATGTTGCCCAGGCTGGTATCAAATTGCTGTCCTCAGGCGATCCTCCCACCTCAGCTTCCCAAAGTGCTGGGATTACAGGCATGAGCCACCACACCCGGCCCTAATATTGTTTTAATATACTGTTTTGGGCAAATTTGTTATGCAGCAATAGATAACTAATATGAAGGGATACAGTACAAGGTACGCAGATAAAGTTAGCATTGGAGAGGAAGTATAACTCTGAGATGAAGGAAAAGAGATACTTTAAGAGTTAAAGAGTAAGTTTGATGACCAGTATGTTCTCAAAAGTCAGAAGCAAAGTCATCTGCTGAAAGTGGGGGGTGGGAAGTGGGGACTACAAAGCTGAGGAGAATCATAAAAGGGGTTCCTTCCAACAGTCACCAAGAAAATATGAAAAAGCCAAACAGGAATGAGTGCTTGAATTTTGAAATCATATATCTACAGTGGAGTCAGGTGGCATGTCTATGTGATTTTCTATAACTATGCTTGATAACCTAGAAGGAACAGAGTCAAAGATGGTGGATTACACTTGACTTGGGAACTGGTGAAGCAGAGACAGTAGAACAGGAGGTCAAAGGAATCCAGGGTGCTGGTTCAGGGTACTGAAAAAACTGTTCATGGACTCTAAACTGGCAGACATGGAAATGAGTTCAGGAGGAAACTCATAGCCTGGGAGAATGAGAGGTTGAGTGTAGAATCAACATTTAGGGAAGAAGGATGGTACAGAAGCCAAAAACAGTAAGTCAGAAATCAGAAATCCTAGGTTATGGTAATCAGCTGTATATCCTCAGCAAAGATCAAATTTTCAAGACCTATATTTTTCCCCCGACCTGGGTTAAAATATGTAAAGTGCTAAGTTGAAAACAGTGAATTGTCTATAGTAAGCACACTGCAACTATTTTAGCAATTACTCCTAAATGTTTTAAAATTATACAATATTTAATAAACACATATGCAGCATAACAAACACCAAGAAACTCACCATCCAACTTACCAAACAGACCACTACTAATACCCTGTGTTTCTTCCTGATCCCCTCACCCTGGCCTCTTCCCTAGAGTACCTTGAACCTTATGTTTATCATTCTCTTTCCTTTAAAAAGAAAATGTCATGTTTCACATTTGCATGGGCCTGTTTCTTCATACATAGGATGAAGCTTTGGATTAGGTGTTCTCTAAACTCCCTTCCAGTTCTATATATGATAGGTCCATACCACAGTTACATACCTACTAGAACCAATGCTTATTTTTCAAGGGTTTTTTAATAAAGCTAGAACACTGACTCCTCTGTTGAAATGTCCAATTCAACGAAAGGATATCTCAGTGGAGCTTCTAATCTCAAGAACAAGACTTTCTTCCCATCACTTTCAATTTGAACCTCTGCTTATAAAGATGTACTCTAGAGAAAAACACAAGGAGTTAAATCTGAGCCCCTGACTCTGTCCAAGGAAAACTTAAAACCCAAGTCTGAGGAAATAGAACTGAAACAGACAAACTTGGAAAGTATACTTTATTTCAGTGACAAGTATTTTAATAAAAATTAAGAGGCATGGTTGGATTTATAAGCAGTAGTTTTTCATACAACTTGTATTTATTACCCCCCACTGTCTCTTTGTCCCTCTCTCTCTATACACACACACACACACACACACACACATATAAAACAGCTAAACTTGTCTTCTTCAGGTTTCCTCAAAGTCTCTCATGCTATTTTAGTTTCATGCAAAAGAGTCTTTAAATAAGGTAAACACAAATGCAAATCTGCTGAGCAAATAGCTGTTCTCTAGGGTTACTGTCTGGTTTAAGATGCTGTTCTTCCTGGATATAAACAATATTAGATTTCATATTTGTCTCCCATTACCACGTTTGTAAGAGTTGAGCTGGATCAGGCAGTGAACTGCTGTGTAAAAGGCAAATGTCATGTTCTCTCACAGGTTTTCATTTCAGACCTTAGTATGGCTGAATAGAAAGTCCGCTGAGAGGTGCTATGAGGTAACAGGTTCATGTGTCTTTAGTGGTCTCTGAAGAGGCCAATACTGTATAGTAGGATGAGAATATGTTCTGAACCGTAACAGTATCCGGAACACAGTGAGCCAAAGAATGAGCAGTTGCTATAGTATTTTTCTCATGGAATTTAGGTAGTTTTTCCGTATTTTACCCATTGAATTGGCACATGAAAATGTGTATTTTCTTAAAGGTCTCTTCTTCCCAAGGCCAGTTCAGCTTTGATCATTTAAAATATAGCATACAAATTGCCTTGATTTTTATAATCTGCCTTTTTAGAAACAGTAAAAATAAGTACAATGTTATCTTCAGTTTTTGCCCATTTTGGAGCTTAATATGAATTGTGAAAAGTACAACTAAAGGAATCCAAGAATGCCAGTATAGTATTTACTATTTACATTTTGTCTAAGAGACTAATACAAGCAGCCACTGTTTTGCCTTACCAATAAAGGGTGCTGCAGTATGTTATTTGAAATTACTAGTAAATCCAAATACTTTCCCTGTTTAGCTCAGGTACAGCTACCAGGAGAGTTTAAGGCATCACTTATCACCTACATTTGTTTATTCCTGGTGAGAACATTTGCAAGTCACAATGGTACTTCTAGAACCCCTACAGAGAAAGACAATCTTCCAAAAAGCACAGCAGCTCTTTGGGGTACAGTATGGAAACCCTGGATAAGACTAAAACGCAGGACTCAAATATTAGTTCTCTGAGCTAAGCTTTGGAAACACCTCTTCATTTAACCTTTAACCATAACACTTGTCTTTAACTGAAACTGAGGCAGAATATTCAACTGTTTACCTTCCACTGTTCACATTCCAAAGGAAAAACATCCTCTGAAAAAGAAGGTCCCAAAGATAAGTAAGCTTACTCTCTCAATTTCTGACGGAAGTATCAGAGATCTTTATCGTTAGCCATTTCTTTGTACTAGTTTTTGGGAATCTCTAAAAATTTCTAGCAAACTAAATCCATACTAGTTAATCCTAGGCCCAGTAAAAATCCTAAGCAGACTATTAAAGCTGGTGAACTGAAAACTGGTGGCTTTAATAATTAGTTTACTAAAGAAACAGAATTGTCTGTTTTGTGAGCTAACAAAATTAAGACAGGCAAGCATTCTTCTATAGTGAAGTGCTACTCACACTCTAAAAGGACACGTTTTATGATTAAGTTCCAGCAGTCATGAGCAAACAGATGTCCTCCCAAAATAATAAAGAGACTAACAAAAGCAGCTACTGTTCTGCCTCACCAATGAAAGGTATTGCAGTATATTATTTGAAATTAAATCCAAATACTCTCCCTGTTTAGCTCAGGTACAGCTACCAGGAGAGCTAAGTATCACTTATCATTTAGTGAATGATCCATGTTAGCTTACCTAGAACCTTTAGATATTTAAAAAAGAAAAAGTAACTATTTTCTACTTAATTCCTTTGTTGAGTTGCATTCAAATAGGTAATTCTTTGCAATGAGACTAACACCAATACTTCTTTTTTCTAAACTAGGTAGGAGTCCATCATGAAAATAAATAAAATCAAAAGGGTTTTATATTAATATTTTCCAGTAATGACTACTTTAAAATAAAGTTATTGTGAGGTGCTGACTGATATACAAACATAAATGACCAGAATTAGGAGGGTATATGTGTGGATTTTTTCCTCCTTAATATACTAGCACCTTTTTCAGAAGAAATAGTCTAGTTATTTACTTAAGATGACACAGCTAGAAGCAGAAATACTATTGTACTGGGGCTTATCTTGAACTTGTTTTTAGAGCTTGGAACTAAATAAACAGACAGCTCTGCTTCATTAGGGGAGAATCCTGTTTTATGCAAAACTCTTAGGAGGAGGCATTCCACAGGAGCTTACTTCCCTTTCTTATCTGTCACCTGCAAACAGTTCTAGAGAGATCTTTTTTGGAAATATTCGTTAGTATGTTTCATCCAAGTCCCTATCTATACTAGATCCCAAATCCCTCCCCTCCCCACTAAACAGTTTTAAAACCAAACCAAACCAAACAAAACCCTTAAATAATCCGAACAAACAAAAAACTGGTCTGGAGAGATTTTAAGTCTCCTTGTAAGGACCCACAAGATGCTAGGAAAGCCAGAGCCTTGGGTGTTTCAGAAATCTCACTTGCTATAAACATATCCCAGGGTAGTCAGCAGGGCCCTCGCACATTTAAGCTTTGAAGCTTAATCAAATTTCACACACAGGTGGAAAGCCCACGTATTCTCCACATGTACACTTGTTCCTCCCCTCCATTCCAATCTTTAACCATACATAATCCACACCTAGTTTGACAGCTAGTACAATTTCTAGCTGGAGTGTGGGGAGATAAATAAAAACAAATCTAGCCTAGGTTGGAGACATTCAGGGAGAAAGATGTCCTAAAGATTCTAAATAAGAAAGGGGTATTTTGCTACACAAATGCTGTTAACATCCCAGAGATGCTGCATAACAGATACACCAATCAGAAAAAGTCCATTTCTATAAATGCTAAAAAGAATTTGGCCTACGTCTGTCAGAGAAATAAATACATGGTTTCTTTTTCCAACCCAAGTTTCCTGTCTACCTTAGCTGGATCCTTTAAGATAACTTTAAATCATTATGGTTCGTTAATGTGGAATTGGATGTGATCTCTGAACCTGGGGCTATAAGTACTTAACCAAACTATAAGCTATTTACGTTGATGGTTTATTTGAAAGCCTCTGAATATGAGGGTTCTTGCATCAAATGAGGACTCAAAGGGGACAGAAAAAAAAAAGGTACTTGTCAGTTTGAAAGTCACAGATAGTTTATCATTCTATAATTAGATTAGGAGAAAAATGAAGAACACGCTGGTTGCAGGAAGAAGTAAGAGTCTTCTAAGATCTGCCACCTGCAAGGAAATGGGGGGGGGGGGAAGGTCTTAGTTCCTTTCAATGACAAAAGCACCAACTACACTTGACAATGGGCCATACAACTATAACCCAATTAATTAAATTCTCTTGGTCTGCTGGAGGAATCTGCTGTTGTTAATGGCAGAAGACCAAGTGCCTTCTGACCCTTAGCTCTTTAGTACCACTGAGTGCACAGAAACTTGTTAATTGAAGTAAAAACATTCTATGCAGACATCGACGTACACTTCTTGTGTCAACAGTTTCACAAGTGAGGAGAACATCAGAATTGACTATCCAAGCAATTGACTCATTTGGACAATTCTGGATTAATTCCAATGAACTTATCTTGATCTTTTTCTCTTCTTATCTACTTTATTTACTCATTAATTCAACAATATTTTTTGAGCTTTTACAATGTACATTAGGGGACAAAAATTAATATATTACCTGCTTTTGAGGTACTTATCTAGTAAAAAGTGGAGTTGTTGATAAAAACATAAATGGGATAAATCACATTAAATGTTAAGTAAACAAATTCTTCTCACGTATGTATATTAAAAAAAATTCCACCCACACTTAAGTTCTTAAGCGAATAAGTCATCTACTTATTTTGTTCTTTTTTTTTTTTTTTGAGATAGAATCTCTCTCTGTCACCCAGGTTAGAGTGCAGTGGTGTCATCATAGCTCACTGCAACCTCAAACTCCTGGGCTAAAGGGATCCTCCTGCCTCAGCCTCCTGCGTAGCTGGGACTACAGGTGTGAGCCACAATGCCCAGCTGATTCTATTTCTTTTGTATCCTTCCAAAGGAGCTAGAGAATTCTGCAACAAGGCATTCAACAAAATGATGCTTCATTGTTCTTAAGAGGATAAGAAGGTCCAAGACTGCTTGAGGATTCTTATCTAACCTTGGATGATTTTTTTTCCTGATTCCTCAGTGTGTACAAAGTTTAACAACAAAGAGTTAAGTTCCAAAGGAGAGAAGTGTCTGGTCTTAAGTTACAGAGATAGAAGTTTCCCCTAGGTTTTCACCTTAGAGGAGCCATTTTTACTAGATAGCTATCCATATAGTATGATCACCAAACATCTTGTGCAGTACATCAGAGGGGAACATAAAGTTCACCATTTATCCAGGTCTGTTCAATGTATGCTTTCCTTTTTTTTTCTTTTCTTTTTTTTTTTTCCTCCAGAGAAGACAGAGTCTCACTATGTTGCCCAGGCTGGAGTGCAGTGGCTATTCCCAGGTACAAGCACAGAGCTTCAAACTCCTCAGCTCAAGTGAACCTCCTGTCTCAGCCTTCTGAATAGCTGGGATTATAGAAGCATTCCATGATGCCAAATGTCTGCTTTCCTGACACACCCAGTGCTGTTATGTCTCTTTTCCTTCTGGGGCCAAATTCCATCTTCTGGCTTCCAAATGTATGAAACAATTTGATGTCTGAACCTACCAAGGAAAATGGCTGGTACCTAGAAGCAACTGATAAATATTATTGTCCATAGCTAAGGGATGTTCACTTTTAGCACCTCTTTTCTGCTTCTTACCAGAAGAAAGATCAGTTCTGGTACAAAATGAACCCTAACTCACAGATTCATCTGCTTCACTGTCTAGAGAGAATGAATGGACTGGAATGCAACAGACCAATCATTCATTCATTCAATAAATATTCATTGAGGGCCTCTTATTTGTGAGACAGAATTAGAATATAATTCCATTCCCAACCTTTATAATATTCCCTTTGGCAAGAGCAATGTGGCTAAGTAACCTCAGCTAAGACAACAGTTGAAGCATCAAACTTGGCTCTGCCACAGGCACATACAGTATCTTAAAGGAAAAGCTTCATCTGTGAAAAGTGAGAGATTTTGGTCTCCTGATATAGATTTTGTGAGATTCTGCTACATCAAATATTCAGGTAAGATCAATGGTATAAGACTCTGACAGACCCAAAACTTTTAAGTGCTCATTAAAAAGAATATGAATTTTTTGATGAGTATTAAATTGTACCGCACAGGCAATGAATTGCAGAGCAGTGAAGCACAGCTGTCTGATTAATCTCAGTCCATTAAAGGAGGCGTGATAGATCTAGAATGCAACTTTGATTAAAAAAAAAAGAAAAGCAATGTGTACTAATGTTAGGGAAAACAACTTGGCGTGTTAACAGAATTCTAATTTAACCAGTAAATGCCTATTCATTAGCGTCTAAAGCCATAACAGAGGCTATATACTTAAAACACACACACACACCCAAAGCTTTAATTTGGTACCATAATCTGAAAGAAAATTGGACCCAAATTGCTTTATGTCCAGTTAAATCTTGCTATCATCTGAAGAGGTAGTGAAATAAAACTGAAACACTTACTTGATGAGATTGATATTCAGTTACTGTGCATTTCCATCTATGAGTAGAAATATTTCAAAATAAATACATCACGTCAAGTGAAATTCACTCCATTCCCTATTCTTACTGAACACAAATGACCTAGTCCTGGGGTAGACCGAATTATAATAAAAAAGTAGAATTTAAAATGAGTGATCAGATTCTATTCAAGAGCACGAGAAAAGAAAACCGTTCTTTGCTTATCGAGCCTCAGCATATAATTTAGTGATCTCGCTTTTTGGGAAATGCGAGTATCCAAAGAGAAATGTTTTAAAGGGAATCTTCCAGTCACCTAAAAAATCAGCTCAAACAAAAGCAAAGACTGAAATCAAGGGAATCTGAATTTGGGGCAACATTAGGAAAACAAAGTTTGTACTAAATAAAAAGATAATTATCTTGGGTGTTCCATATGTGGAGATTTATCAGGATAGTATAATACAAATTTAGTACCTGTTACCCAGCATGGCCTCTGATGTCTAGGGAAGACATGTGAATACCATTCTTTATGCTGGTTCTTATGACTTATTACTTTCATTTTCTCTCTACTCATTTCCTTTTAGGCGCTTGCAATCCAATTTCAGATCTCAATTCCCTACTGATATTATACCTTGAAAAACATCAGGGATGATTTCCTCCTAGCCAAAATCAACAGCCTTTATATTGGTCCTCAAATTTAATCATGGTATTTGAGATCAGTGGTCACCCATATTGAAAATATTCATTTGGCTTCTTTAGTCTTGCACTTTCCTATTCATAATTTCTTGTTCCTACCAGGGCCAGTAGGGTGAACTGAGTGAGGTACTTAGGGCACAAAACTTAAGGAGGCACTCACTTTCAATGCCATGCAAGTGCAAAGTGTTCAGACTGAACATGTCTGAATAATTAAGACCAACTGTATTTAGCACAAAGAAGGGAGTAAAACCATTTTGTTTCTATTCACTTACTGTTTTTCCATGGCAGAACATACGGCAAAGATTTGGGAACTCGCATGCCTGAAGCCAGGTTACTCTTATGCTCCATAACTATGTTGCTTGCAGGGCTGCAAAAAGAAAGACAAATTTGGCTATGTCGGCAGATCTGCATTCTTCATGAAGGCACATGTAAGACAATCAAAATGTGTTTTTTGTAATTTTGGGGAAAACAACAACCTACATTCATCTGAAATGTAAACACATTTCCATCAAAAACGTTTCTGCAATTAGAATGATTACCATTTCTCTGGAAAGCTCCCTGTTCTGTACAGACGTTAAGATGGGTCTAAACATTTTCATTTTCCAGAACTTGACATAAACAGCAATGCCATCTACTGTTCAGCTGTGTGACAGGCTCATTAACTCACTCAATAAACATAAGAGATAAAATAAAATGCTAAGACAACCAAACCAAAGGCAGCAAACTTCAAAATTAAACTTAAAGTTGTAACCAATTAAATTCATCTTTAAATTTTTCTATGGTAGTATGCCTAAAATAGTATACACTTAAAATTATTAATGGACCTCAGTAGCTAAGAAATAAAAAACTGATCAGCATTCTATTTGAGGGGAAAAATGAAGTATAGAATCTTATTCCTTCATTTTCTAATCCAGCAATATTCTCATTTGGCTTTTTTTTTTTTTTTTTTTTTT
>RJWJ010037092.1:0-15623 GCA_004363605.1 Indri indri | reverse complement strand
ACTCACCATCAAATTGGTATTAACTGATCAACACATAAGTGCACATATAAGAATAACATCTATTGGATGTTGGGCGGGGGGAGGGGGGAGGAGGGGACGGGTATATGCATACACAAAGAGTGCAATGCACACCATCCAAGAGATGGACACATTTGAAACTTGGACTTGGGGGGATGGGGGGGCAAGGGCAACATACGTAACCTAAACATCTGTACCCCCATAATATGCTGAAATAAAAAAAAAGAAAAAAAAAGAAAAAAAATTTATAACAAAACAAAAACTTAAAGTATCAAAACAAAAAAAATCAGACTTTAAAGTATCATACACTTCAAGACTCACGTAAGCCAAGTTTAATTTTTCAAACAGAAATAAATTTAAATTAGGGGAGATGTTTCCCCAAGGAGCAATATACAAACATTGTAAACTCAGAGCTTCATTAGGATGGGATTCGTGTTTCAACGTGGTGGTAATCTTATCTGGCTACACAAAAAAATTTGCTAATTTAGGGTGTACCTGTTTTAGTGCTGCCTTTTATTTTCTAAGTGTTAGCTCTAATATTTTTGAGAATTTTCTTCTCAGTTATGATGGACACTGTTGGCCTTTTTTACAACACCTTATCACATCTTCTCCAAATTTTGATTGATTTGGGAAACGTTTTCTAGCATGAGCACCATCATGTAGTAAATGCTTATATAACGTATTGTTATGGGACATAAAAAAGGTTTCCAACTGTTTCATAGGGACAGGAGTCAACAGAATTCCTTGAAGCAACATCCACGCTCATGACCAACATTGTGGTTCACATGATTGTGCTGAGGAGAGCGACTATTTCTGTTTACAAGATAACTTTTGCTGTGAAATGAAAATAGCACAAACATTTACTCAACTAGCCAGCTTTTTTGTGGGGAGAGGGCTAAGGGATGATTAGAATTATTTAAATTTTTTGTGCATAAAGTGAAACTTAATTTTATAGGATATTGCTTGACATATACTTGAAATCATACATAACTGATAAAAGTCAAAGGGGGCGTGCTTTTCAGGACTTTTCCGCAGGATGAAAAGGATTATTTCCCTATTTCTTCTGATACATCTCAAGTAAAATTCTGAAGGCACACATTATATATTTTTAATTTGATGATGATGGGGAAACAGGAAATATAGCAAATCAAGAAAATGTAGGCCAGGCGTAGTGGCTCACGCCTATAATCCTACCACTCTGGGAGGCAGAGGTGGGTGGATCGTTTGAGCTCAGGAGTTCGAGACCAGCCTGAGCAAGAGCAAGACCCCGTCTCTACTAAAAATAGAAAGAAATTAGCTGGACAATTAAAATATACATATAGAAAAAAAATTAGCCAGGCATGGTGGCGCATGCCTGTAGTCCTAGCTACTCGGGAGGCTGAGGCAGGAGGATCACTTGAGCCCAAGAGTTTGAGGTTGCTGTGAGTTAAGCTGATGCCACAGCCCTCTAGCCCAGGCAACAGAGTGAGAGTCTGTCTCAAAAAAAGAAAAAAAGAAAAAAGAAAAGAAAAGAAAATATAGAGTCAGTCAACTGTATGCCATTTTGTTACATTAATTTTTGAAAAAATTCTCTGAAAAAAAGTAAAATAATCCTGCTTCTCTAGCCTTTTGATTAACTGAAACTATTAATAATAAAGTGCATCATGAATGGTTTGTTCCTACAAAAGCAGAGGCCTTCACTGGATTAGAAATTAGACTATGTAGCAACAAAAAAGAAGGGAAAAAAATATAAGCTATGTACTTTAGGGTCACAAGACAATTTAGGGCATTTGGAATTTGGAGACAATTTAATTTAATAAATTAATGATTCCTAATCTCTTGTCATAAGACAATAATAAGTACTAATAAAAAGTGAGTTTTTAAAAAACCAAGTCTTAAGAGAGAAATTATTTAAAATTGAGTACACAATCAGAAAATAATCAGATTTAAGATTATGGGAGTAGACAAATATCAGTGGTGGCTGATGCAGTGTGCAGCCCAGATCCGCCTTCCAGAACTCAGGCACTTGTCGCCCGGTTGCGTGGGTCGACTGCTGAGTGCTCACCCCCGAGTCCCTCCACTGAAGGAAGCTGCCTTGCCCAACTTTATGCCTCCTTTCTACTGGCAGCCCACATCTAATTACTGGTTGTGGGGTACAAATGCCTTCCTTGTCGCCTCTGTTGGGATCCTGAGCTCTCTGTTGGATCAGCCAAAGCCTCTGTTGCAATTATATTGCAGTTTAACTTTTCCCACTGCTCAGTCCTGCTTTCCTCACTGCTTGTAAGTGTTGCCGAGAGCACTTCCCCGGTAAACCTCCTACACGCAAACCTCCATCTCAGAATCTATTCCCTGGGGACTCAATTTACAGCACCGGGTCAGGCAAAAACCGAAAGTAAATTGACTTTTAGAATAAGTTTTCATGTAGTAATGAGAAAACGATTTTCCTACTTGTCATTTGAAAATGGTAAAGAAAGTATTTCAGACGGCGAAAGTTGAGTCACGGGCGGCCACAGGGATTTAGGAACAATGCCCATGCATTTGTTCAGAAGAAGGGCCGTGCTGAGAGTCTAGGTTAACAGCTAAGTTATCTCAGCCATAGTATTGGAAAATCTGCAGTTTCTTAGGCCGATTCTGTTCTGCCTGCAATGCTGAGGACCTAAGAAGCGTGCAGAGATCTCCAATGATTAACTAGACGTGAGGCGTAAATGTAATGAAGACATCCCATCTGAATACACTGCCCAGTGCAGAGAAAATGGGCATCTCTACTGAAAATGCTCTGGTTTTGGTGAGGCTTTTTCCTTCAATCTTTCATAGGGAAGAGAAAACCACTTGTGATTCTTATTCCATAATAATACATCCTCTTTCTTCCAGAAGCATAATAGGTACTATGAGACTGCATTTTCACTTGCAAAGTTAATTTTCACAATAGACCTGTCAACTAGGCAAATTTCTTTCCTCTTGTTTTGTAATCTTCCTCTTTATCTCCCTACGTGTCCTATTTACAAATCCAATCTTCCTCTCCCTCACCGCCCTTCCTCACCTCATCAACACCCACAAACACCTATTATATCTCACTTTCCTCTACCTCCCTCCCACCCTCACCCTAGCTGAAGAGTTTCCTCCAACACAGCTTCTTGCCAGTTGAACTATATCATAGACGCTAATCAACCGGCAAGAAGCTTCCTAGAGGCTTCATTACTCATTATGGAGGAAGGAGCATCAAGGAAGGCAAAGGCACAAGGGTTCAAGTTGCAAGACTAACCCATTAATGAGTCATGAGATCAATTTAGTTGGTTGTGATCAGCACTGAAAAAGAATGAAGTTGGAAATATCAGAGTTCCTTGCACATAGAGAAGGATAAGTACTATGCTGGGAAACTTCCATTTCAGCTGTGTACGTGAGTTTACTGGGTTGCTATGTAACAGCCTCCTTCCTTAAGTTGAGCTGCAGTCAAAAAAGTTGGAAAGCACTGAGGTAGAAATTTTGAGAGGGAGAGAGCTGTCCACAGAGTCAAATGCAGCAGATAGCTCTAGAAGGACAAGAGCTGGATCAGTGTCCATTGGATACGGCCACACGGAGGCCTGGGGACCTGGCCGGAGCAGATCCACGGTGCTGTGTATTGCAGACAGAGTCCCCACAGTGATGGGAAGAAGGGTGTGTGGAAATTTAGAAGGGGCGGGGAACAAGAATAGACCTCTTTTTCAAGAACCTTGGCAGAAAAGAAAAAGGGAGACAGCTACAGAGGGGACTTAAGATCCAGGATTTTTACTTATTTAGGATGGGATTTAAACATGTTTATAGAAGCGACTGAGATATGGGGCAAAGTGATCACTGATAGAGCAAGGTCTGGGAGAAAAAGGGTCAGAGTGTGGCTGGAGGAGCTGGTTGTAACAAGGAAGCGAGGTCTGTGAAGAAGAGAGTCCAGCACCGGCACACTGTGGGTGCATGTAGTGGGGAATGGAAACTGGCAATTCACTTGTAAAAGTCTTTATTTTCTCCATAAATGAAGGCTGATAGTCAGACAGTATCTAAATGTGCAGCCTTAACCATTTTTTAAATACTGCATCCCTTCCTATAGGATGCTAAATAGTTTCAATAACGGAGTTTATAAGCCATGCAGTGATGTTGCTCGGCCAGGCCTGTAACAGCAGTGGGGCCCAGACAGGAGGGGCTGGCTCTACCCATGTTGGCAGAGCAGGTGGCAGGGCAGGCTATGCTGTTGGTGAGGACCAATGCGCAGGCTCTCTGAGTTCAGTCCATTCGGAAAGCCGGCGTGTCCAGACAGGTGTCTGGCTGTGATAAGAAGGGATCACATGCCACGCCCTCTAGTGGCTAAAAGGAGTAGGTTGCACCTATTATCTAGAAGCAGAAACCCCTGCAAACTTTGTCTATAAAGGGCAAGAGAGTCAATATTTTAGGCTTTGAGGGCCATTTGGTCTCTGTACATTTAAAAATGGGCATGGCCATGTCCCAAGAAAACTTTATTTACAAAAACAGGCAGTGGTTCATAGCTTAAGAATCCCTGGACTTGATTATTTTAATAGGAATATTACTGAAAAAGTTTGATGTTCCCAAAGCAAATCATGGCTCAGGGAAAGGCATAACTTAGATAGTGACCGCTACATTAAACAAGTCCTAAAGATGCACAAATTGCTTGTAAATTAATTATGTGATAAACAATTAGTACTACTACTCGGATCTCTAGAAAAGTAGTTTTATATTTAATAATATACAATTTTGCTTTAGACAATAAAAATGGATCTCTTTTAAAATTTATGTATTAATCTGTATATTGCCATATATTTCCATACCAGTTACCTATTTTGAGGATCATCCTTGGGGTGACAAGGGAGATAATGAATTCAGGGAGAGTAATGAAACCTTGGAACGGTCAAATAAGGCAACTTACTTCCTAAGGACACTAAAATGGTTGTTGTGCCACCTGAAGAATGCAGGTGAGGTTTGGGATCCCGAAGTTGGGTGTCTTGGGTTGGGTGTTTCCCAATCTGAGATACCGTGGTTGGGGGATTTCTTTCAACAGCTCAGGTGGAAGGGAATATTGCAGCTATAAGGGAAGATGGTGTGTTTGCAGACTTCTGACACAGACACACAAATGAGAAAGGCTTGGTTCCTGCCCATTGGAAGTCCACGGCACGTGGGCTGATGTGTTAATACATTCTCACCACATCTGGCCATCAGCATTTGCAGCCTTCCCCTTAGGCACTCGCCCACAGGTAAGCATAGTTTCTGCTTCTCTTAGCACTTCCTCTTCCCCCATGCGTTTGTACATATTAACACGAGGAGCCTGAAGGTCAGCACATGACTAAAGAGACCAAAATGCTCTTATGCTACACGTGGAACAACGGTGCACACATTTCAGGAAAGCAAAAAGAGCTGGTAATTATTGAAAACCTTCTATGTGCTCTATTTGTCATCTAGTTCTAGGTATTATTTCCATTTTACAGATGAGTTAAGTCAGACTTGGGGAAATTAAGAGAAACCTCTCAAGGTCACAACATTAAGTAAGTGCCATAGCACTTAAATCCAGCTCTGCTGAACCCCAAACCTGCTGCTTTTTCCAGTACACTGCAGCGGTGGATCTCTAAGTGTGTTCTCTGGACCCGTAGCAACAGCAGCAGCACCTGATTAGAAATGCAAATTCTCAGGGTTCCCCCACCCAAGACCTACCAAATCAGAGACTCTGGGAGTGGGGCCCAGCAATCTGCTTTAACAATGCCACCATGGGATTCTCAGGTTTGGGAACAATTGCACAATATTGCCTTCCAGAAAAATAGTACAGTAGATGCTAGGTTATAAGATGGTGAGCAAGATAGGCTCAGCCACACTGAGCAGCCTGGAGAAATCTATGGAGCAAAGGGTAGAGATGGGGTAGCCAGCACTGATTTTTCTACAGAACTTGCCCCAGTTCTTTAAAGCACAAGTAGCAGTGAACAGAGGAAAAGAAAGGTACCAGGAGCTTCATGTTTGGTTGCTGACATTGTTTCTTCTAACAACCTAACTGCTCCATGGATTTGCTATACTTGAGATGTGGAATAAAAGGTAGGTAATTTGCCCAGGGTCAAGTCACCACAGGTGACAAACTCTGGGTTTCCAAAGGACTGCCTCTACCCAGGTCCCAGGGGCATAACACAATGTGCATGAGGCTTACTTTGCATCTGTCAGGGACCGGTAAAATGCCTTCCCAGGGACATCTGCCATCATCTGTGAGAAAGAGGCAGAGCCGGAGCATGACAACTCCCACAGCCATCAATGGCAATATCCTGACCCTCAGATGTTCCAAAATGATTAAAACCAAGAGCAACCCCAACCTAACAGATCCAGCTCACGGCCCTGTTCTCGAAACTTCCTAAACTAACACCGAAACTCGACCCACCCATTATGCCTCTGGGCCAATGGGCAGGACCAAAATTCAAGAAGAACATTCAATGCCCAGACAAGTAAGTGTGTTGTTTTGTTTTTTCAAGCAGTGCTGAGTGAGGTTTAAACAAACAAGCACTCACATCTACAGCCGAGGAAGGGGGCGGGAAGCAACAGCCAGGTGTATGAACGTGAGCACAGGACACTCAGGATCCAGACAGGAACGAACCGTCTCCCAGGACAGCCCATTTCCAGTGAATGTCTTCTTCAGGTCCTCAGCTGAGTGCAGTCCCACGGGGTGCTTCAGCAACTTTTTGCAAGCTGCTTTTTTAAAGCAGCAAGACTTCATTTGTGACTTACCTTGAGAAAACATCTGAAGAAAAGCATTTGCAGACTCGGTATTTACACGGGATCAGGTGTGGGTTGTCACTCTATCATGCCCTGGTATAAGCCCAGTTTCTTGTCATGTGTAGACTGCATGAGGCCTTCTCTTTCTACCACCAGGGTGGTAGAGCCAGTTTCAAATAAAATTAAACGCTGCTTAGTCACACGCGTTTTCTATTCTTCCTGTTCTCTGCTTCTCTGATTAAATGGTAGTTCCTAAATAGGAGCAGTCATTATTTATCAAATCTTTCACAGTAACACTGTCTAAAAGGACAACTTTAAATAACAAATCATGAATCACCTTTCTGATTTCCCCCAAACTGCATGAAGGTCAAGTTGCGGCAACCACAGATCCCCAAGTGTTCATGATTTGTCTTTTCTCCAAGGGTAGGCTATTAAAGGTAGTGAGGATAAAGAACCATTCCTGACTAATTAGCTCACTCTACAGCTAACTGCCAATTTTCGGAACATGTTAAAACTCTCTGAGAGAGCTGGTTACTAAACTCTCACTCCAGTTCATGTTGAAAACGTATCCATTTTTTCATGGTCACCCACTAACCAAATAATTTATCTCCTAAGGTTCTTAGGATTTGCACACAGTTCGAAATGGCAAAGAACCCCCAAACATTTCCATGGCACCTACCATCGGACATGATGGGGAGGGGAGGGGAGGGGTGTGTGAGGGTCAGAGGGTGCAGATTCATAGCATTTGCAACCACAAGTATTAATAGACACAAACGAAGGCCCAATTCTGCATAAATTTCACTCAGTTCCATACTCGTCTTTGTCTATAACTTAGACCTAAATCTCCTCAATATATAAGGCCAGAACCATTACCACTGCAATAAATTACGATTCTAAATGTAACTACAGGTTCACAGTATTTTGGCAAGGGAAGGGGAGAGGAGGGGAGAAAAGCAAAGCAGTGATGGAGGTTGTGGATGCTAGACACTGGAATGCGCATTTGAATTCCAACTTGGTCACTCACTGGTTGATCTTGTGCAAATTACCGAAACTATTTGAGTCTTAATCCTCTTCAATGCACAATGGAAATGCCACCACCTACCTCATGGGGTCGTTCTGGGAAATTGAGGCTGTGTTCAGGGAGGTTGGTGGGGCGCACAAAGCAAGTGCTCAGTGAATGGCCACCATCGTTTCTAGCACTATCTTACCATAAAAAAGGGCAGCTCATTTTTGTTTAGAAGTTAAATGTTGATGCCTCAAAAGAAACTTGGAGGATCAGCCGAATTGGATTCTCGCCCAGCCAGAACTCAAGAGTGCTTGGCTAAAATCCATGCCTGTCAGAGTGAATGCCCACTCTTGTAGTTTAAAGTTACACCGTCCTCCCGACCAACTCCTGGACACAAAACCTCGTCTCCAACCTTCCATGCAGCCTGCTGAACAAAAGTTAACTAGATCAGGTTCTTCTGGTTGGATTCCCTTTCCCGCCAGCTGTCTGCTTTTAAAACAAGAATGCACTCCAGCAAGATGGGAGTGCACCCTACACAGCCCAAGCCGGGCTGCACTCACGTATCTGTTGCAGCAGGTTTTTCTCCATGGATGACCCATGTCTTAAATCAACTTGTCCCTTCTGATACGTAAAAGCCTCCCTTTGAGAGAAAGGAGGCAGAACACAGCAAGAGGTGAAAAAGGAGAAAGTCGTGAAAATTCAAGGTGAAATAAAGTAGGGAGAAGACAAAACGAGCACCACAGACCAAAAACTAGAAAATCGAGGACATGCAAAGAGGGGGGTGTTTTGTGAAAAAAGAGACCCTTTTCTCAACCAGGCATTTAATGTCTTCTTGGTAGGAACTAGTTTTACCTTGAGGATGGGTAGTTACTAAGTCTAGTTAAAATGAGGGGGTTACCGTCAGACTATTGCTAAACTTACCGTTAAGTAAACCCACTGGACAAATTAAAATTTCCCTCATCCATGACATAACTCAGGAGTCTCTATATAAAACCGCAGGTGAAAACATTTCGGATAAAGTTTTCCCCGTCAGACTAGAATGTGTCCTCATTCCTGAGAACACCACTCATCTGATCACATACTGTTGGCTTGGTGGTATCTGCAGAGTTGCTAATAACACTACTATAATAATAACAGCAAGACCTGTAATAACAGCAGCCACCCACTTCCTGAGAGCTTGTTTTGTGTATCCCATTTAATCCTTACTCTAAGCCTGTAAGAAGTATTACTGCCCCATTTCAGGGATGAAGGACCTGAGGCCCAGACAGGTTAAATAGCTTGCTCAAACCCACGTGACAGGGCGGGGATTCGAACCTATGTCCACATGCATGTAATTCCAGTGGCATGCTCTGTGGACTCTCAAAAGATTTTAACTCCAAAGTACTGTTTTAAAGGACACACTCACTTTTCCTGAGCTGCTTTAAAAAAATAATTTCATTGTACAGCCATCTTCTTACAGATATATTTTAAAACATCAGTTGGTTCCTTTTAAATGGCTTAGTATTGGCCTTGTGGAAGGTGGATGTTAGGTATAGGAGGGTCCATTATGAGATTCTTTTTGGATGTTTTGAATTTTCCATAATAAAAAGTAGTTTGTGTTTTTTTATTGGCTCTTTGGAAAGTTGGATGAGGTAAGACAACTCTAATTGGTGAAGTGACATTTCAATTCTCTGTGGATGTCACTGAGCTGCGACATTCCTAATCACCTTCTATTAGTAAGTGGTTTCCGTGCCCAGTCCCTTGTTAGAAAGCATCCGTGCAGCCTTACCACACACCGGCAACGTGCCCCCAGCAGAGTGTCATTTCTACAAGGGAAGGGCTCGCTGTTCACTTTCTGATACAAAGACTTTTCCCAGCCTCCACCCACCCACCAAGCGTCTCCTCAGGCGTGGTAGGCTCACAGGAGAAGGCAGAAACCCTGCTGTGTGAGGCTGGTGCGAATGATCCCACCTCGCTTCCTGGCCTCCCTGATAGCCAGCTAGCAAGTTTTTAGAAAGATTGGGTTCGTCAGGACCACTCCTCCAAACATTCTAGGAAAAAAACCCAACATCCAAGCAAACATTTTATGATTTCTTACCCATCCCTCTTTCATCATCGATGACTTGATTATTTCACCCCCTTTAACTTTTTTGGCTATTTTATCCACTGAGGCATAATTTCCTGCTAACATGAGGAAATAAGGGGCTATGAAAAAAAGTGGGTGAACAGGTCATACTAACCTCCTTTCCTGCTGTTACATGTCATTGCCACAAGACAAACAGGCTGTATACTGTCCTCCTCCCGCTCCTAAAGGGCGGGCCAGGCAGGAGGGGCGTGGTAGCCCACAGAGCTGTAATAACTCTCTCTCCTGAAACAAGGTCCGGAACTTTGGGCACTGGGCTCACAAGGGGAGGGTATCTTTTTACATAATTAAGTTTTTCTTATAACTACAAGCCTTTAAGAAGGCTCGGTGTGTTCTCAAGTTGGAATTGTTTGGTTGGTGCTGTTTCCATTGTGAAGTTTGAGTTTGATTCTAGCGTCCTGAAGTTAAAACGGCATTACAGTATCGTGCGGTATAAAAGATTAAGATGAAAGTAGTGTTCCCCTCTCAAAGGCAGGAGGGAAGCAAACAAACAAAATCCCGGAAACTGAAAACAAAAAGCAAACCAAGCCAACCAGGTGAATGTGAACTAAAGGAGACAGGCCAAAGGGAACATAAAAGTTTCCTAGAAAAAGTTAAGTATTCACACACCAATCTGTCCACCCCTGGTACACTAAAGCCACGATAAACTGAGCGGGAAAGGGTCGGCTTTATATAAAAACAAACCAAAAATACCATGCAAGTTCTATTTGTTCTTCAGTGTCAAGGCAACTCTCGTTAAATAAAACCAATCTGCTTATATATAATCAGACCGTGAGTTAGTGGCATCATCTTTATACACTTAAAACAGAGGATGCCAAAATCTTAAAACGGGTACCCCATCGACTAAGGAGCAAGGTTTAAACTGACTAGCTGAAAACCACTTATGTGTCATGGACTTTCAGGTCAATAAATAGTTTTAAAAATGCACACACATATATATACAACCTAAAACGCTCAGTGAACTCAATAAATGGATAGAAGTTAAAGATATTATATTTAATTGGTTGAAAATGGGTTTCTAAAGAGTCCAATTGGCCAGATAGCCACAACCCAAAATTATGAGCTACCGGTGAAGGCAATTCTGGGTCCTGCCCTGTGTGAAGAACAAGTGAATGAGAGTCCCACAGGAGGTTACTCAAAACTGACCAGTCATTTAGATATTTAATGGATGCGTTGTCAAAGAATTTGGCTATCTACTGTCATTTGAACATACAAAATAATTAATTTTAAAAAGCCGTATGGCCAACGTCCAGGGTGAATTTATTTCACAGAGCGGGGGAGGAAAAAAACATGATTTTCCTAGATACCACACAGTGACTGGCACTTTTCATTTCTCTTTATCACAGCATAGAAAAAAGAAATCAACATAAACACATCAAAACCTATCCCAATATCCCTTACATTAGTTGATTTAAAATTAAATCTTGAAGCAGTATTTCGTTATACTTTGATTCAAACTCTATTTACAAATTAAATTGCACTTATAAAGATAGCAACATTTCTATTATGATAGGTTATTTTGCTTTATTGTGGTTTTATATCTGGACATAAAACTTTTAAAGCTTTCTTGAATAAAAATCATACTTCTGTTTGTAGTACATAATTTATTTACCCACTGAATTTCTGAACCAGTTTTTTCTCTTTTTGTGCTTTTCTGCTCTATTGTATTTTACAAATGGCACATATCTTCAGAGTCATAATTTCCTTTGTGCAGTCTGAAACTGCACTAATTACAAAGAAACTTATTCGTGAAAAGGTAAAATATAAGAAATAAAATTTAGCAGTCTAATCCTTTGGTTCATCTTTTCAAAAAAAAATCAACTGACATAATTTACAAATCGACGGTAATTCATCTTTTTGGTTAAAAACAGATCCACCAGGTAGATTACTGATTAAAATGCAACACTGCTTTAAAAGGACCACATTCCCCTTCTCATCGCACTGCTCAAGGCTGCCGTCATTCACGATCAGTTGGACATGACACAGGGTACAGTAAGGCACAAGTGGATGGTACAGATAAAAACAAATACTTTAGGACTTGTTTTTCTTCACAAATACTAAAATATGTACCGTTTTCGAGATAAAATAACAAAAAAGAATACATATTTTTTGTTACAAAATACCTATACAAAATTTTTAAATTTACACCATCTGAGCTGCCAGAAAAGGTTTAAAAAGTATCAATTTTTCCCCATACATAAAACTATCTCTTATCAGTAGGTCCAAGAGAAACTTGGGTTCAAAATGTCCCAGCACTGTATGGAAGGGAGAAGGGTATGAATTCCCCTTCCTGCTCTCCCTTACCCCAACAGAAGACAAAAACAAAGGTCAGATGTTTACAGTAGTGTATTCTACTCATGACAAACAACTGAAATTTAAAAAAAAAAAAAAAATCATGCCGGGAGACCACTGGTGCAACGACTGGTTGAGGGCTGAGAATAAGGCACTTCCTGGGAGAGAGCAGCATCCTGACACTCGACACGGGGAGACGGCACCGCGGTGCTGGTGAAGACAAGGACTGGGTGAGGCTCCTCAGAAGCGGACAGGAACATCTCAACAGCAGAGGAAGACACGGGAGGTGAAACCCGGAGGCGCAATTCTACACAGAAGTGGTCACTCGGTCGATGGCGTGATTGACCTCGTTTTTGTTTGAATCCAGTCCTTTAGCAGCATTCATATCATTCCGTAAATTCTCCACTGTCTTTTTCATGTTCTTTAACTCCCCCGGGTGTGGAGTGGCTCGCCTTAGAAGTGTTCTCTAAAAACAAACAGCGCAGCGTTTGGGTTTTATTCCATTACTTTTTCAAAACATGCAGCTTTCAAGGTGTTAGCATTCCTATACAAATCTTACCCCTCTTAGAAATGATGAGTTAAAGTGGGTGGAAAAGCTTTCCTTGGAGATAAGTGCATTTATCAACCGCTCGCTGGTAGTTAATGGAAGATGAAAGTGTTTCATATAACTTACCTAGTCACGATAAAAGGATTACTTTTAGAATAAAAGAATACTTTTAAAAACATGAGATTAGTGTAAAATAAAAATAAGGTTCCATAAACTGTAGGAAAATTTTTTTTTTTCAATTGAAGATATAATTATAGGATGTGGAGAAACAAAAAAATAAAGAAGTAAATTAAAAAATTCTAAATTACAATCACTATAACGTTCTTCTATTACCCAAAGTGATTCTGGCTTTCTTCAACCCTTAAGGTATGGGAGTTGAAGGAAAGGGAAGAAAGAGAGAAGGGTTTCTTTTCTTATTTGGCTGCTGTGCTATTTCTATGACCTAACGATGAAAGTTCACATATTCTTCTAAAAAGACCACAGTGCAGGAAGATGAGTAACAGGGTATGGGCAAATTTTAAAATATTGTCTTATTTAATACATTACATGATCTTTAGCTCATAAAAGAACATTTACATCTTTTAAATGGTCTATGCAGGAGCTTCAGGAGGAACCAAACGAGGTTAATAAAGTGAATGATGAAATAACTGGCAAAATAATCACACTCCACACAAGTCTTGAGGTAAGCATTAAAGAGCCGTGTATGTTGAAGGTATTTTGTCATCCCTAATTCCCATTTTGCACTCTACTACTGTAAACGCCTAAAATCCCATCTGGTGACAGCTGGAAAAACAGAGACTATAGGCAATAATTTAAAAACTGCCCTTTGTTTGGGGGGCTGCAAGTACTCCCTCTAAGCTCTGCTAATGAAAATCTCAATTAGGGCAAGGAGTTTAAGAAGCCAAAGTCAACTGGTAGGAAGATGTCAAGAGCTGTCACCAATGCTGAGAGATGCTGGATGCCTGAGAAACATCGTCAAGTACGGATGAAAGTAAGAGTGAGTGGTACTTTCAACGCTATTCCCGATTTCTGAACAAAAACTTGTTAAAAGAGAATCCAACTAAGGTCACAGACGCTCTACACAAAGGTTAAGGTAACCTGCTTACATGAAAAAGAGAGATAAGTCTGTTACTAAGTCACATCACAAGTGAATAGAGTCAACATGGCACAGCCATAAATGGGGGTGGAGAGTGGGAAGAGACTTCATTCATTTGGAACAATAAAAAAGAAAAGATTCCCAGTTTTAAGAAAACAGGGGGAGTGGGAGAGGAAAACTATCACAAAGAAGCACCATAAATTATTCAAACAAAAAAACTAACAAAAGTTCCATCTGCCTTATTTACCTTTTGTGACTCAGTACTTAGAAGCACCCAGTTTTGTCTTCTAAAAAAAAATGCTGAATGCAAAACAGAGAACATACTATTTGAAAATAAAGAAAATCCTTATTAGATGCGATACTCAATTTTTTTACTTTTGAACTTCCACAAAGGCAAAGAATCACCATTATCATACCGTTTCATTGTCTTCTTCGTCTTTTTCATCTTCCAAAAATCGGATTGCACTGACTCTGTTTACTGCACGCTCGTTCCAGGCTTCATCAGAGACATCGTTTACCAAGCTCTCCAGCGCACCACAACGAGGCAGATTCTCTGCAGGGATGAAGATCACGTCAGCAGGGAACTCTGGTTCACGTGACTGGCAACTGCCCTATAGTAACTGTGTGGCTGACTGGGCAGAACCCATACGGCATCCCAGGAGCATAACGTCAGAAATAAGCAGGGCAAACCACTGTCTGAATCTCTAAGTTTTGCCTTTAAAAAACAAAAAGAAAAAGGCCTGGGACAGGGTTATCGCCCCCTTTTTTTTAATGATGCATATACAATTCTATTTAAGATTATATAAAATATCTGTTAAATTAATGTTTAATATTTTATTACAGACTGTCATAATAATTTAGAGTCCTTTTTTCATAATTTTCATTTATACAATAACTTCAGAAATTTTCTGGGACAGTGATGTAGTTACACATGTTGGATACTAGGACTTTCCTCAGTAACTGCTACCACATTTTTTCTCTTAGAGCCTTGGAAACTCAACTAACAGCTCTAAGAAGCTCTCTTAGAGCTGGGACTGGCAAAGTGGCTTTGGGGCCTTCCCACTTGGGCTCCCATTTCCCCAGGGCACCCCGGTTCTCCTCTATCGAACCCAGGTCTCAGCAAAGGCTTTATAATAGCATTTTGATGTTAGAGTGAATATTTTTTAAAACCACACAATTTATAAAACACAGATACAATGACTCAAAATAACTCACTGGCTTGAAAACAGAATGCCAGCGGTGTTAACTACCAATCCTCTGAACTATCAGTTTGGTTTTTAGGAGACTCTGTTACTTTTTCTAGAAGTATTGTATTTTCAGCGTTAGCTATAACTCAAAACGAAAAGGCCATTTATGGAATTTCAGACGTGACAAACAAGTGTGAGTGGCCCTTTTTCTGCAAGGATGTAGGAGAACCTTCCCAGAGAAGTCCCACAGTGACGTCACCGGACCTGGCTCTAGATGCAGATCAGAAAAAGCGCAACCACACGTGCGAGTCAGAGGCCTTATGGATGTTAGCTTCCATACATTCTCATGGCCATATGAATACTGTCCTTATATTAAACTCACCTTGGCAAGTAGGTTCAGAAGGCAGCTGAGGAAGTAAGACACAGGTTAAAATCTTCTCCCCTGTGGTGTGGTCTGTGTCTGTCTGGAACGTGAGCAGAGGCTGGGACTGGTTGTCGGATAACCACAGAGCCTTCAACTTCAAGGCCGTCAGGGATAAAGGCAGATGCAACAACCTAGTTTAAAACAAAAGGAGACATCACAACCTCAAATTCTGTAATTCAATCTAAAAACAGGAAAAAAATTAAAAGGAGTTTCCTGAGATTTGGTT
>RJWJ010037091.1:0-15725 GCA_004363605.1 Indri indri | reverse complement strand
GTTGAATTTGCAGCCCTCTTAAAGCACTAAGGTGGCAAAAATTACCATTCTGAATTTGCCAATTAAGTAGGCTCTAGGAAACATATTAGCTTTCAGTTGTGATCACCAGAGAACTTTATCGCAGAATAGAGGTGATACAAAAGCAGAAGAAAGCTTATGAAAACTAAAATCTAACCTCAAATCAGTTCACTGCATGATTAAAATAGGTGATCTACCCCTAGCCTTGCTCACTTCCAGAGGATAAGAAAGATCATGATATGACCTGTACAATTTTTCATACAGAATGTCTGACATCTAATAAAAATTTATAAGCATATATGAATTATAACAATAACCACACACAGTTAAAGGAAAGACAAGTGAAGTAGAATATAGATTAGTAGAAAATATCCAGACTAAAGTAAAAAGAAAAAAAAGAGAGAAAATTAACCATAAAGTATAAAAACCTTATGGGAATTGGTGAAAAGACCTAGGACAAGTGTAATTGACTTTCAAAAAGGGTGAAGACAAATAATTGAACACATAAATAAAAAAAAGTCTGACAACATCAAAACATACACTGGGGAAAGAATCCTTATTCAATAAATGGTGCTGGGAAAATTGGATAGCCACATGTAGAAGACTGAACCAGGATCCACACCTTTCACCTCTCACAAAAATCAACTCATGGTGGATAACAGACTTAAACCTCAGGCATGAAACTATAAGAATTCTAGAAGAAAATGTTGGAAAAACTCCTGTAGACATTGGCTTAGGCAAAGAATTTATGAAGAAGACCCCAAAGGCAATCACAGCAACAACAAAAATAAATAAATGGGACCTGATCAAATTAAAAAGCGTCTGTACAGCCCAAGAAACTATTATGAAAGCAAACAGACAACCTACAGAATGGGAGAAAATATTCACATGCTACACATCTGATAAAGGGCTGATAACTAGAATCTATACAGAATTCAGGAAAATCAGCAAGAAAAAAATCAAATCACCCTATCAAAAAGTGGGCAAAAGACATGAACATAAACTTTTCAAAATAAGATAGACTAATGGCCAACAAACATCTGAAAAAATGCTCAACATCTCTAATCATCGGGGAAATGCAAATCAAAACCACAATGAGATATCACTTTCTCCAATGAGAATGGCCTTTACAAAAAAGTCCCAAAACAATAAATGTTGGCATGGATGTAGAGAGATAGGAACACTCATACACTGCAGGTGGGACTGCAAACTAGTACAACCCCTGTGGAAAGTAATATAGAGATACCTCAAAGAGCTACAAGTAGAACTACCATTTAATCCAGCAATCCCTTTACTGGGTATCTACCCAAAAGAACAAAAGACATTTCTATAAAAAAGACACTTGCACTTGAATGTTTATAGCAGCACAATTCACAATTGCAAAGATGTGGAAACAAACCAAGTGCCCATCAATACATGAGTGGATTAATAAAATATGGTATATGTATACCATGGAGTTCTACTCAGCGACAAAAACCAATGGCGATCCAACACTTCTTGTATTATCCTGGATAGAGCTGGAGCCCATTCTACTAAGTGAAGTATCGTAAGAATGGAAAAACAAGCACCACATGTACTCACCATCAAATTGGTATTAACTGACCAACACTTAAGTGCACATATAGTAGTAACATTCATCGCGTATTGGGCAGATGGGGGAGAGGTGATGGGTATATACACATCTAATGGGTGTGCTGTGCACCATCTGGGGGATGGACATGCTTGAAGCTCTGACTCAGATGGGGCAAAGGCAATATATGTAACCTAAACATTTGTACCCTTGTAATATACTGAAATAAAAAATAAATAAATAAAAGATATTCCAATTCAAAATTGTAACAAAATGCAGTTAAATGATGTTCAAAGCAATATTGATATGGTGAAGAGGTTCACTGTAAACGACTTTATTGTTCAAGACACGGGATTAGGTCAATAAATTGTGATATATCTGCACAAAAAACAAATAAATAAAAATAAACATTAGTCTGGATGTATCTATGAGTATGTTTTTGAATGAGATTAATAATTGAATTGGTAGACAGAGTAAAGAAGAAAGCACATTGTAACATGGTAAATCATTATTTACCAATTCAAAGAACTAATAAGATATAGATAAAGACGAAAAAGAAGAGCACTTCATTTTAATGTTTGTGTTTTCTCCACAGGTTGTGATGGCCCTAAAGAACATCTATTAAAGTCAGAGTAAAAGAGGTCAGGATTAATAGTGAATGTTGTAGCTGATAAAGCAACTTTGTTCTTACTACTTCTAATAATGCACAGAGTCAGTTTACTAAGTCATGCCACCCTTGTGTTAGTCGGGGTTCTCCAGAGAAACAGAACCAATAAGATAAATAGGTAGGTAAGTAGAGATGTATTATAAGGGATTGGCTCACATGATTATATAAGCCGAGAAGCCCCCTGATATGCCATCTGCAAGCTGGCAGCCCAGGAAAGCTGATGGTGTGCTTCCAGGCCAAACTTGAAGGCCTGAGAACGAAGAGTGCCAATGTCTGAAGGCAGGAGAAGATGGATGTCCCAGCTCAAGTAGAGAGCAAAGTCACCCTTCCTCTGCACTTTTGTTCTGTTCAGGCCTTCAAAGGACTGGATGACGCCCACTCACATTGGTGAGGGAGATCTTCTTTACTTAGTCTACTGATTCAAAAGCTAATCTCTTCCAGAGACACCCTCACAGACACACCCAGCAATAACGGGTTGTACCAACCATCTGGGCATTCCTTAGCCCAGTCAAGCTGACACATTAAAATTAATCATCACAACTCCTAATTTTCTGTCTCTTAAAAACTAGATCCTTCTACAAGATCGAAGGGATGGGGATAACGGGTATAGAAGGGGAGTAAGGGAAAGAGAAGGAATTACATTGTCTTTCTCCGAAGTTCTCTGCTGGATCTGATCTTGTGTTATTCCCCTCCTGATAGTGACAGCCGTGCTGCCCAAGGCAATGCTGATTCACTCTCAAATTAAAACAATAAAATTTACTAACAACTCTCCAAATCCTCAAGATAAGAGATCTACAAACTGTTTTCTCTTTTCCTCAACTCTCTGAAATTACTTCTCCGTTCTTTGTCCTTTTTAACTACAGAATTTAAGTACTTTTTCAAAACCTTGGAACTCTATTTCTTCTCCCAGTTGGCCCTTAGCCTTGGTCTTGCTCAGCATTAATTTTCTTTCCTTTTTTGAACTACCTTGTTCTCTAAAAAGAGCAGAAGCTGGAATCAGGCAGACACAGGCTCTGATCCTTTTCCTCTCACTTACTATTAATAGCAGAGAGCTAGTAAGGGATCCTCTCACAACTTCTATTTTCTCATTCATATAAATGGGCCTTATAGTACTGTTGCGGAAATTTTCTGAGAATGCTGCAATCAGAGTTTACCAGATCAGTTACAAACTGTTTCATACCTAGAATATAGTCCTCTATTTCTTCGAAACTCCCATGTAGGTCAGTGTCAGGAACACAGTATACTCATTTGTACTCTTGGATACTTGCACTATGGTCAGAGAGACAAATCAGATAATCTAAGTGACAGAGAGTGAACAAAAGCCCTGACCTTGGGAGTACAGATGCATATATATTCAGAGCAATGTTTTCCTATAACTGAAATTAATGGTGGAGTCTTAGACTTACCCAGACAGGGATTCCTCTTGAAGTTACCTTTTTATATGATGAGGCCCTCAAAAAATCTCTCCCAAGATATCATATATTGTATCTGTATTGGCTTTCTCAAAGAACATTCACATGTACAGGCTTATTGTATTCTCACAGTTACTTCATTAAGTAAGCAGGGCAAATATTTTTGCCCTTGCTTAACAAGTGAGGTGGCTGAAGTTACAAGGAATAAATGTGAAAGGGAGGATAATTAAGAAGTGGTAAGAGTAGGCTATATTGAGCAATGGGTGCTGCAGCTAGAATTCTTGCTTGGGAGAAATTGTACAACATGATCCCTGAGATGCTATGAAACTTTTCGTATTAGTTTCGAGTTATTTCCCTTCCATGATGATATTATCCTCTGGTTAAGTTACATATTCAATTTCCTATTTAGATGAAATATTGAAAAATCTTTATTCCCTCATACAGTATGAATTTGGAGGGAGCCTCATGGAGTAGAAAAATAATTATAGATTGAGAACCTAAAAACCTTGATTTCTAGTCTTAGGACTTCCATGATCGGTTTAGATGAGACACCTAACCCATGTAGGTCTTATTTTTTTAATCTGAAAAAAACCACCCTCAGCTCCATTGTAATAAACAGGGATACAAGCCAAACAAAACAAAACATCTTCGACAGTATTTATCTACACTTCAGAAAATATCTTCTGTCTTCAAAGTCTCCTTCCCTCCAATACTGATGTCAATCAGTTTATGGGGTTTCTATACAATTTTACTGATGTAGAAATGATGATAAATTTATAAATTATAAACAAAACGATGAAGAAAAATAAAATTTCTGACTGGGAAAATGCAATTTGGGAAGTTGGGAATTGAACTTATCTTTTTATATATGCCCATTAGACCACTCCTCATTCACAGATACATTCACTCAACATTTATTCCTTAGACTCTACTAAGTGCCAAGCACTAGAGATAAAACATAGACTCTACTTCCAAAACATCTCTCATTATGGCTTTGTGCCTTCATGGAGCTTACATTCTACAGGAGAGGCAAGCATTAAGCAACACAGTATAGTATCAAATGTTGCTGAAAGTTCAAAAAAAACGAAGCCTGAAAATATTGCATGAAAAAATTCCTAAAGGGAGTGATTATCTTGTCTTGAGAAACAAGCAAAGGCCATATTGAACAGTACTCCATGGTATTGTAACCTAAACATTTGTACCCCCATAATATGCTAAAATAAAAAAAAAGCCATATTGACTATGTTTATATTTGGATCATTTAATCTGACCATAAAAATCATTGTTTTCCTATGTATTTCTAAACTATATCAGTATAACCATGATAAAATTGTTGGGCCAAAACTATTAGGCCCCACTCCTCACTCCAAAACACATATTAACTCAATGCATACCTCTTTTCTGAGTATATCCTTAGAATTATAGCACACATTTGACATTTTTCTCTCTGGGTAGAATCTTTGATACTTTTTTAAATCTCTACCTTTTGAAGGTAGGAGACAGAAACTGTATTTTCTGGCCTTCTATGCAACCAAAATGCAAGTATATGGTCTGAGTGCCACCTACCAATAGCACTTCCTAAAAAATATTAATATACAGTACTTTTCTGTATATATAGCACTGTATTAATATACAGTATTTTTCAACTTTTCTCCAGATTTGAAATTTTTCTAAATAAAATGTAAGAGGAATGTGGAACATCTGCTGGAGATTCTGATCGAGAAGTATATACCTGAAAGAATAAGATCATCTGGAACCTGCATCTGGTAAAGGTAGTGGCAGAGGCATCAAGCTTTGGGCAATGATAGATCACAAAGTCAAGCCTGTGACACAATATTGATACACTCGCCAACTGTAATACCCAGTGTTCAGGAGCTGTAGAACCAGTGTCTCCCTCTGTAACATGACCGTGGGTATCATTCCTGACAAATAAGCTCAAGCCTGGTTGATCAGCCCTCCCACCTATTTCTCGAGCTCTCCTAATATCATGTTAATAACTTATTTTTCTACTGAGTGAAACAGAGTTTGCTTCATTGCTCATAGCTTAGAACCCTGATTCATGCAGAAGCCATAAGAGCCTAAGGCTTCTTATGAAGATAAGTGCCTATTGCTGATGTCTGGACTTAGAGAACTTTGGTGAAAGTTCCCATTTCCATTTCAAAAATAGGGAAACAAAAGGGGAGAACATAATGAAAGAATGAACCCTGGGTTGCTGTGGCATTTCTGTGGTTCATACCTACTTCCTATTTGACAGACATCCTGTGACCCAACCTAACACTTTTGAACTACCATACACATGGGCCTTTCCCTGACAGGAAAAGCCACAGGGTCAAGGTATGGTCCAGAAGAGGACACTAACATCCCTAACCTATATTATTCCCAAAGATAAAAACAATACATGGACTATAGGCGTGTCCAGCCCTGTGACAGGTACCTGGTATTGAAGGAACAATGTTCTTTTATGTGTGTGGGATTCAGAGGAACTGTTACATTTTTATCTATATCAGCAGTTTCCAAACTATAGCGTGCAAAGGAATCACCTGGAGAACATGTTAAAACACAATTCTCTGAGATTCTGCCTCCTGAGATTCTTATTTAGCAGGTCTGGGTGGGACTTGAGATTCTGTATTTCCAAGTTCTGGGTGATGACTCTGCCATTCTGAGAATCACACTAGGAGTGGCAAGGCTCTAGACAACTTAAGAGATATCTATAATAAGTAGCCATTAGGTTTAGTGACAAGCATTCACTGATGACCTTGAGTAAAGCAGTTACAGTGGAGTAGTGGAGGTGGAAGCCAGACTAGTGGTCTAAGAAATGAAAGGAAGTTAAGGAAATGGGGACAGCAATGAACCCTATAGAAATGCAAGAGTGGGATATTAAAATGAGAGAAACTGGCCGGGCACGGTGGCTCATGCCTGTAATCCTAGCACTCTGGGAGGCCGAGGTGGGTGGATTGTCTGAGCTCAGGAGTTCAAAACCAGCCTGAGCAAGAGTGAGACCCCATCTCTACCAAAAATAGAAAGAAATTAATCAGACAACTAAAAATATATAGAAAAAATTAGCTGGGCATGGTGGCGCATGCCTGTAGTCCCAGCTACTCGGGAAGCTGAGGCAGGAGGATCACTTGAGCCCAGGAGTTTGAGGTTACAGTGAGCTAGGCTGACACCACGGCACTCTAGCCCGGGCAACAGAGTGAGACTCTGTCTCAAAATAAATAAATAAATAAATAAATAAATAAATAAATAAGATGAGAGAAACTCTTAAAGGCTGTTACGGATAAGCCAATAGAGAAGGAGAAGTTGAAGCTATTGAAAATAGAGATGCTGATCAATGAATAAAATTCCTGGGGATGCTAGAGACGATGGGACCCTGGGCACAGGTTATGAATTTGTCTTTGACAAAAAGAGACCCTTATTCTACTCTAAGAAGGAGGAAAGTGAAAAAAGAGTGGGAGGATATGTATAGATTAGTAAATTTTATGTTAGTAAATATGGGGGTTCCTGCATGCTGGTCAGGAGGGGAGGTCTTTGTTGAGGCTGAAGAGCAGGGACAAGGTTGGAAACAACCAAGAAAATTGATTAAGGAACTATATAGAATTGATGGACATGGCTGACAATCCAGAAGTGTCTCCAACCTACAAGTTGTTTATTTTTTTCCAGCAGTGCTTAGCATCCTGGATATATACTCCAATAAGGTAAATAATTAAACTCACCTAGGATTGGGGTTTTGCCAAGATGAGTGCAATCAAAGGATGGTGGAGCAGGAGAATTTATTTCTTGAAGGTCTGATTTTTGTGTCTTATTAGAGTAAGAAGTGAGAAAAGCCCTCTATCTTAATGTTATGTCCAGTATTGAAGAGAAACATTAAAATTTTAATTGTTCACTATTTGTAAACTGCTTAGATAATAATGAGGAAAGGCATTTATTAGCAGGGAAAAACTATATAAACTGTGACTTTTGTAGTACATTAAGCTAAACTTCAGTCTGCATTCTAAATTCCTGCTATCAGGGACAACTATTACAAGAATAATGAAATAAGTCATTTTCATATTTTTATAGCACATATTCATTATTCTCCGTCTTTTAGAAAGAGCAGCCTATACAAATGAATTTAAGTGCTTTTTCATTAGAATAAATAAAATTTTAAGTGGTACGAGGAATTGCTGTAAATACTGTAGGCTAAAGTACTTTCAGTAATCTTTTTCTTGAGCGATGGTGGCAGTTAAAAGAACATTTCCATACTTGTTCTTGATAATGACAACATAAACCTGAAGAAGTAAAATCCCTTTTCGTGGGTAGCACATGATACCCCAAGTTAGAAGGCAGGGTCATAAAATAGATTTCTTCTCCGGGTTGAACGCCCACAGGGTCAATGCATGTTACGTGGAGAAAGGCGTTTTACATTTTTACAGCTGCTTTCTACTCTTTTGCTTATGCTTCACGTTTGGCCAAGGTCTCTCTCCCCTTCTGTTCTACCCCAGAGAATTAATTCCAAAGCCTTACCAAGGCCTGCAAGACCCTTCATGATGTGGCCCCAAGCTTCTCACTCTCCGGCTCATTAACTATGTTAAAACTACGTCAACCTCCTTCCTCAAGGAAGCCCAGCACTCTCGTGTGTCAGGGTGCACGTATTTGGGTTTCTTCTGTCTAGAACACTCTTTCCACAGATAGTCACATGGCTCAATCCTTCAGCTCATTTGAATCTCACTTTAAAAGTCATCTCTTCAAAGCTAACTTCCTGAATGATCCTATCTAAAATATCAGGCTCCATCACTGTATGCTTTACTCTGTGTGATAGAGTCCACTATTTTCAAAAAGCTATATTTTCCCTTTTCTGTAGAATTAGAGCTGGCCGACTACACTGTACAATGCTGCCCCCTTACAGTTAGTGCCTTCCATTAAGTTCTTCCCCATGGACTGTAAACGGAAGTGGTGCATGCTGTTTCCAGACCAGCTCCACAGGCCCCCGGTATGCCTTCTCTGTGTTCTTTTTCCTCTTCTTGTTGTCTAGGGCTCAGTGGCCACCCAGTCACAATTGCGAAGATAACAACATGGCCCTGTGGAATTATGCAGTGAGATAATGGAAGGAAATGAGGCCCATCCATGGCCATGTGGAGGACAGTTGTCCACTAAGTTAAAACACTCACCTTAAACTAGTAAGTGAGAAACAAACTTTCATCAAATTCTTTAAGCCGCTGAGTTTGTATTGGATTTCCTTGTTATAGCATCTCAGTCTTACTCTAACTTTGCTGCATGTCTCTTCATAGCACTTATCACTACTTCATGTTATGTGTTTTGTTTCTTTGCTTATTGTATGTTTTTCTCATTAGAATGTTGTTCCATGAAGGAAGATACTTTGCATTTTTTTTTTTTTGTATCCCACTTGTAGAACCATGTCTAGCATGTTGTATGCACTCAAAAAATGTTGATGAATGAGTGATGAGTACATGAATGCATGTTGGATGAATTATACCTTCAACTGGAACTCTGCTTCCAGATTTACCTTTCTTGTCCCCTCTGTTTGCCTGGCCCTTCCACATGTCCTCCACCGTGTGTGCATCTGTGCTGTACAGATGCTTGGGCTGAGTCAGCACAGAGTCTGGGCTTGGTCACAGGGACCCCAGGCAGCACAGCTCTTGATCCTAAGCAGCATTGTAGCCTCCTTCAGTGAGCACAGCTGGGCTCTACAGAAATGTAGTTCTATAATTTGGCTTTCAGTGGGTATATACCTCTGTCAGGTACCTTTACACTAACGGCCATTTCAGAAAATAGACGGGTTGGCAAAGCAAAAGGAATTGAGCCCTGCAAAGAACTCATCTCCAAGATTAAATCTTTGAAGATCCTCAGATAGCCATTATTACCCTGGCTTCCTTCCAAGTGAGAGAGTCAGCAAAACGATCCGTGTCTTATCTCCCAGGTATAGGAAGATACTCAGAGCCCATTTCTTTTTGAGTGTATAAAATAAAAAATTTACTGAGTGGTTACTTCCTGTGTTTGGCAGTTTTAAGATAGACAGTACTTTTCTGGAACAGAGGGAGAGTTGGCAATAGCAAGTTTTCACATGCTAACAGAACTCATCAGCTTCTTCTGGCATGATTGTTAAATGGGTTTAAGTGCTGCATTTTTTTTTTATAATTTATGGAATTGTTGATTAACTATATGCTGTATTTCACTTCCAAGGCTAGTTCAAGGTTCCAACTAATTTAAAACCAATGTTAGCTAATAGACTAGAAATGTTGAAAATATTCTTTTGCAATTTTATCTATTGACTAATTGGCTTGATAAATTAAACTATTTTAATACATACACATATACATATACACACATTAATTGTATTTTTCAAATCATGAAATAATATCTTCTTGTAGTCAAACTTAGATATTGGCTTTCTAATTATTCAATTTGTCTTTTCCCTCTTGCTCTTTCTGCATAGATTATAAGTTCCTTGAAAGCAAGATTTGGTTTTAATATTTTTCTTGTTCTAGTCAAAGAGTTAAGTATAGTGGTATAAATGCAATACACTCTCAACAAATACTTGGTTAAATAATTGGGATTGGAAGTTAATTTGTTGTTGCAATACATAAAAACCTCTAAGAAGCTCTAAATTCTAACTATTCAGATTTTATTAAACCCTGAGTAATTAACACCGGTCCACAGACTGAAGATCCAAATTCAATTAGGCTGTTCTAAAGGAATCACACTGTGGCCACATTCATTTTCAATTTTCTCTAAACTAATAGAATGGGAAATTTCACTAGAAATTTAAAATGTATATTTTCTCATAGCAACATATTTTACTTCTTTAGGATATTGATGAATTCTCCCAGTACTACCCTTAGACCCAAACAGAGGCCCCTGCACTGAGCCCTGTGCCTCAGGGGCCTGATCTCTGGAGATTTGGAGTGCCTTCCTCAAAAAGTCCTAAGTCCTCATCCAGTGCCTGGGTCCAGTTAGAGTCATCAATACTATCCACAGAAGGTTCCCCAAACCCACGTTGGGAACTGAATGAGAACTGGTCTCCTTTCCCACCTTCTGGGGGCAGCCATCAACCCTTTATTCCACATGTTGGGTTGGATGTCCTAAGAAGCTGCAGGACTCATGTCTAGGGAGTTGTATTAGGACCCCTTGTCTGGGAACTCATTCCAGGAAAATAATCTAGCAAGTAAGTGACTCTCTCTGGTAGATGAGCTATTTCTTTTACAGTATTGTGTAAGATTTGGCTTGCAAGAATGGTATTGACACACTGAGTGTGGGTGACATTCACTCATATGGGAAACAAGTTGAGTTCAGGAGTTTGAGCTACCAGTTCTTTATCTTGGATGTTGGGCTTTACCTGGATGTGGGGGCTTTGGCCTGTTTGTGTTCCAGCAGCAATGCTGCCTATGATCTCCAGAACCAGAGAGGGAGGTGGATGGTGGCCAACATCTTTCACTCTATGCACTCCGGTCACTGACTGGCACTACCTTTACAGTAATTTTACTATGTGTCAGGCAATTCTCCATAGGTGTTTGTGCCTATATTCCTCGAGAAATTTCAAGGCAATTGATCCATAATTCCAATGGGTCCTTCTAATCATCCCTCAAACCAATGAAGTAATGTTCTCCTCTCCTGGTTCAGTCTTAAACCCACTGGAGATAGTGACTAAAACTGCTGCAACAAATTACCACAAACTTGGTGGCATAAAACAACAGAAATTTAATTTCTCACAGTTCTGGATGCCAGAAGCCCACAGTTTCATTATGCTGAAATCAAGGTGCCCATAGGTTCATGCAGCATTTGGAAGCTCTAGGGGCGAATTTGTTCTTTGACTTCTCCAGCTACTGGTGGGTGTCAGAATTCCTTTGTTTGTGGTCACATCACCCAATCTTTGCCTCCATGGCCTCATTGCCTTCTCCTCTTTCCTGTCAAATCCTCCTTTGCCTCATAAAAACACTTCTGATTACATTTAGAACCTACTTTGATAAGCCAGGATGATACCCTCATCTCAAAATGCATAACTTAATCATATCTGTAAAGTCTGTTTTGTCATATAAGGTACCATTCACAGGTTCCAGGGATTAGGGCCTTGCTGCATTTGGGGGCTATTATTCAGTCGACCATACTGGACAAGGGATGGACATTCCATGAACAAATATGCCACTTTTTTGTTCCACTTATCTGTCCTTCTCATTGATGGTGATGAGGGCAAAGCACTGGTACAGTCAATATTGAAGGAGATCACATTCCAAGAATGCAGTGATATCTGCCTAAAGTATTCAAGAGAAAACATGGTTGTGAGATATGTTTTTTATACTAAAAAATTCTAAATGACAAATTTAAAAAACATTGTACACATTTTCTTCCATATCTTGAATAAGGTTTGCATTTATGGTCACTGTCATTAAAGGGGAGTCACTGAAAGACAGCATTCATGGTGGCACAGTGGATGATGGAGCATCAGGAATAATGAGGTAATCAGCTTTAAAAAATGGTATTGGGGAAATGTACAGGCAAGAAGACCTATATTGTTTCAATTAAAAAAAACCTCAAAGGTTCATATTTCTCACTTTTTTCTTATAGTGAGAGATATGAAATTGTTCAGGATGGCATATTTGACAATAAAGAACACAAAGAGATGATCCTTAGACATGAATCAGAAGATATAGTGCCTGCATTATACTAATAATCTTCTCATGCATTTGATTGAATGATAAGCAAATATTTAGCTACCTCTTTTCTATTTATTATACCAAAACTTCATTAATAAATCACTATATCTCACATGCATGCATAAATTTTGTAATACATTTTTAAAGCAAATTATTTATATAGATAAGGGCTCCATAATAAATATTTCTCTGGGAATCCACAAATCTAGAAGCAACTCTGAGCTCTTCTACAGGATGTGTGCATGGAGTGAGGGGAAGATAAAGGGTGGAAACTTAAGGAAAAAATTCTTATTCACTACCTGCTTATTTAGGAAGTTTTTATGAGCAACTGCTGTTAGGCATGGATTCATTTTAAAATTTATGGAATTTTATAGGAACAAGAGGTTTTTTGTTTTAAAAAAGGAAAACATTTCATGTATACTTTATCTCCCCAACTGAGCTGAAGCTTTATGAGATTAGAAAGCACCTGTTTTACTTCTTTACTTCTACAGCATCACAAACAAAGCAGTCTTCGTACATATTTGGAAAATCAATAAATGAATGGCTTCTTCCCTGAAAGTTTGTAAAAGGGCAACGTTCCCATTCTTTAATTCAGATATACCATATTGCAAAAACAGAATAAAATGGCAGCTAAACTGAATTGATCAAAGATCCAGTTTCCCTGTTCATCACACCCTGGCCATAATATTAACATTCGGGCAACACCTGGAAATAATATCATATTTGGTTCTCCAATTGCAAACTTTAAATCTTTGATCAGATTTTTCAAAGAAAAGTTTCCTTCTTTGCAAATTTCCAAGTAGATTGGTTACAAGTATCTCCAGCAGTGGCCATTAACAGAGAGAGATACTGCTTCCCAGAAGGTATTTTAGAAACGTGTGAGAGCTTTTTTGGTTGCCACAATGATGGCAGAGAATGATTGACATTTAGTGAGCAGGGGCCTGAAATCTGTGGCACAGTTAAGGATATCCTGTGTCCTACATGGCATTTATGTAGGTGAGAAATCTGCTTTAAATGGTCTGAGTTTTAAACTTACATTTACGTTACATGTAAAATATTATATTCTTGTATGATTTTGGTATACACCCAGTTTTCTAGGATTGTAACTTGCATGTCAATTGAAGAAAGAGTTTGGGTCATTTTGTTTGAAAGTTTACATAATCTGGTAACCATTTTGTAAAATTACATCATCGCAGGAAAAACTGCTTGTGGTAATAAGTATTCCATATACCGCATGTTACATTTTACATCTGTAGCTGTCATATTCACAGTAAATCAACATATAGATGTGAGCTTCCAGTGACTTAATGATGACTTCTATTTTAGCATCCCTAAGCATTTATATACTAAAATGTATAATGTGTTATTACACACTAATTTTCTTTGATTTCTCCTTTCTATTGCAATTAGGAAATTATACTAATTTTTAAAAATCATATTTTTAGTTATCTAGGTTATATTATTCATGATAGATAAGAGGGTATTGCAAATGGTTTTTGTGAACCAGTCTTATAGAACATTTAAACACAGTCCTCTCTTTGTAGAACTAGAGTATAGATTAGAAAGTTTGAGGGCACCAGGAACAGGTGGCATGCCTTGGAGTAATGAGGGTGTGCTGGTCAATTGTCAATCTCATGTGATGTCCTTTTTGTCCCTTTGATGTCACTTGCAGTTAATAAATACCCAGAAAGAAGAGCAAAGGCAATATTCTGGGAACCAGGGGGAACTGACGGAAGAAATTACACTACTTGGGAACCAAGATTCAACCAATTGTTTTATCCAGTAACGGACAGAAACAATACAGCTGTCATGGAAACAATCCACTTTACTTGAGTTTATTTGCACCATTTGAAGCATGTCATACAGATTACATTCTGTTGGAGAAGAATCTCAAGACAAATAAACAGATTCATTTTACTAACACTGAAATGTACACTCCAAGAAGGGACAGACTTTGTGTTTTTTGTACATGTTGCTTCTCTAGTTCCTAGAACAATGCTTGAACACCATAGCCACTAAGTGAATTTTTCATTTAGAATAGATGTAGGAGGGACCAACCTTGAACCTTAGTTTCCTGGACACTATTGCATGATTATTACTAATTATTTTTGTAGGGCAAGAACCTACATCTGATACTGGGCAGACTTTCTTATGATGGTTGCAAAATTTCAAAATATGTTTCTGATAATTAAATATGAGAGTTTTTTTGTGGGTAGTGGAATTAATTTTCCACCCTGAAATATGAACACAAAAACCTAAAGTTCTAGAAGGCCTCTTCACATACCGTCTCAGTAATGTTGATTCCTAAAGGAAAGCTACACTAGCCAGAAGTTTGCCTTAGTTGGTTTCCATTGGAAGTTTATTTTGAAGCTATTTATTATTCAAATACAAGATGAATTTAGCCAAATCATGAATCACAATCATTAATTATTCACCGGGATTAAGGAATCGGTTATAACCGTGTCTCCCTTTAATCCTGTTTTATTAATTTACGTTCTTGGCAAACTCTTCTGCTAAATGGATTCTAGCTTACTGTGGGGACTCAGAGAAAGAATAGAAGGTCCCTGGGGTCAAAGAGCAGCATTTGCTTTAATTTGATAACATAAATTAGCATGGGATTATGGGTGCTATTAGCATAAAATTCCCCACTGCTGCTGCTCTGGCCTTCAGGAGAATGTTACGTGATTATGTTTACTCTTGCCTGATTTTCTATCAAATTGGAGCTTCCTGAATAGCTACCCTAAAATGATCAGGTAGTGTGAGAAGTTGCTTTTTGTGAATGTCTGTGTGTGTCTGTGTGTTTAGAGTGTTTGTGCATGCTGGCATATGGAAAAACAAAAACAAAAACGAGATGGATTTCAACCTCAAAAAAGACTTCTAGGTGACTAGTGGTCCATCCGGCATTACTTTTCTACTCTGGCAGAGGAACAAAGAGGAAGGGAGTATTTCCCCTGAGATACGACTTCCAATGAGTAGGACTGAGAATAGACATTTCTAACTTGACTTTTGCTTTGTCCTCTAGACTCTAGCTATGAATTCTAGCAGCTCAATACACAATATGATTATGTTTAGGTTTCAAGAAAAAAAGAGTTCTATACCTTTGACTTACACTCTTCAAGGTTCTACTTTTTCCTCATTTGTTTTAAAATTAGCTCATTTAGAGTTTAAGTACTATTCCCTGTTTTATGTCTTTTATTGAATATACATACATTTTTTCCTATGCATTCTGTTCATTGTTTTAGATTTCAGACCTATTTATTACTGGGCTTCAATTTTTTAGCCACAGGCAGTGTATGGAATTCCACCTTACCACAGAGTGGAGACTATTACCTATACTGCGTAGACCTTCTTAACTTTATTTTAAGATAGCTACACATCTGGCTGAAAGGTATTGCCATGTTTAATGCCCT
>RJWJ010037090.1:0-15729 GCA_004363605.1 Indri indri | reverse complement strand
CATCGTTCATTGTGATTTTCTTCATGGAAGCATTTCCTTAGAGATCTGACAACAGACCCCTCGGGAACTGGGCCTGAGGCGGGCCCGGCTTGTCAGAGACCCCTGCTGTGGGCACTGATTATGGGTAGGACAAGGAGGGGTGTTGTGTGTGTGTGTTCTTTACTGGTAACTTCCGAGTGATTGACTTTGATGTCCCAATGGGTACATGCTTAGGGAACCTACAAAGCAGGAGAACCCCTCGAAGTGTTCTTTGGGCAATTTTTAATATGTGAAAGAAAGTATCTAAGTAGCTGTTCCAAGAAAACCGAAAACAATCTTGGATGCACATATATATTTTTTCAGATTTAGTATTTGGATTATCATGTGGTTGGGTTTAAGTGTGTACCATAACCACGGCATTACTGGAGACCCTAAATGTCTTACTGGGATCTTACCAATGGCCTGGCTTCATCGTGTGAGCATCTGGATGACACGGTGAGACCAGGGAAGAGAAGGGCAGGGGCAATCCATTCATTCGCTGAGAGCACTGAGCCACAGCCCAGAGGCTAACACTGCTGTGGCTTCGTGCATACACACACCCCATTTTGGGTGCAATCACAGCACTGCGGAAGGTAAAGGCTCCTGGACCAAGAGTCAAGTGTGCTGGTTCTGATGTCTGTCTTTATGATTGGCCTGACAAAAGACCTCAGGCCATTCACCATAGTCCTGTGTAAATACTGCAGCTTCCTCATCTGCAACTTTGTTCTACTTCCCTCCTTGGGTTATGTGAAAGGCAATCCATTGAAAGGCAAATGATGAAAGCATTTAGCAAAGTAAAGACTGCTTGATAATAAACCTTTGTAAGAGAACAAGCTGGACCCTCTAAAACCAAATCCTACACTGCAGCAAATATATAGGAGTAAGGCTTTTATTCTTTGGCAATTTATTGGAAAAATATTTTAATATTCCTTGTTACATACAAATGGATGTGATCATCAGAATTGCACTTTGTCAAAGCAGTTTATTCTGAAATGATTTAGAACAGCAGTTCCCAACCTTTTATGTGGCAGGGACCAGTTTCATGGAAGACAATTTTTCCATGGATGGGGGAGAGGGGAGGATGGTTTCTGGATGATTCAAGCACATTACATTTCTTGTGCACTTTATTTCTATTATTATTATGTTGTAATATATAATGAAATAATTATACAGCTCACCATAACGCAGAATCCCTGGGAGCCTTGAGCTCGCTTTCCTGCAACTAGACGGTCCCATCTGGGGGTGATGTGAGACAGTGACACTCTAAGTGTGTTGCTTATGTCCAGTCTACTCTGTAATCTTGTTTTGGTTGTTGTCACGGCAGAAAACCCTGCTTCGCAGAGATAGGACATAGGAAATGGAAGCAGGCTTTTCAGTGCTTTGGTGGCAATCTCAGGATATTCCACCTTGACTTCAGTCCAGAACATGTGGAGATTTGAAGTTGTCTCAAACATACTTTTAAGGCCACCATCATCTGTGATCTCAAGCAGTTGATCCTCTTTTAGCATGGACAAAGTCGATTCACCTGGCTTATTCACTAATGGGTTGCGGATCCATTCCATCCCAGTTTGGGGCTCTCTTGTGGTTGGGAGGTAATGCTCAAACTCTTTTGAAAGCTGACATAGGTGATCATGCACCAGCTGGGAGAAAGAAGGCCCTGGCCCTTTCAAAATCTCTGCTAATGTTTGAAACATGTTAAAAATCCCAATGTTCACTCGTTGTCCCCATAATTCCAGTTTGACTTTGAATGCAGCCACTTTATCTGCTGGCTTGAACACAGTTGTCATTCTCTCCTGAAGTGACAGATTGAGTTTGTTGAGCAGGTTGAATATGTCACACAAGTAAGCAAGTTTTGTGACCCATTCTGTCACTGAAATGTGCTGCCAGTGGGGACTGTTTTTCTAAAAGAAATCTCTGGAGTGGCTCTCATAACTCAAAACCTCTGGGAAGTGCTCTACCTTTAGAACGCCATCTCACTCTGTGTACAAGAGAAGACATGTGCTCTGTGTCCATCTCCTCACAGAGCTGTGCGAACAGGTGTGAATTAAGGGCATGTACTTTAATGTGGTTGATAATTTTAATCACATCCTGCAAAACATTGTTTAAAAGTTCAGGTGACATTTTTTGGCTAACCAACATTTGTGTATGGATGACACAGTGCATAGACTCACATTCAGAAGCAAACTCCTTAACCCATGTAGTGAAACCAGAAAGGCATCCAGTCATGGCAGCCGCTCCATCCATGCATATACCCACACAAAATGACCAATTTAGCTTCCCTGATATGTAATCATACAAAGACTTGAATAGTTCTGCAGCTGTGGTATTGGTTGGCAACAAAAGTGCACATAACATATCCCCATGCACATCCTCCTCAAAAAAATATTGCACACAAACAAGCATTGTTGCCTTGTTATCAGCATTGGTAGACTCGTCAGCCTGGATTGCATACCACAGTGACTTACTAATCCTCTCTAACAATTGTGCCTCAATATCCTCTGCTATTTCATCACATTATGTAGTTATGGTGCTAGCCAAAAGAGGAACATGTACCATCTTTTGAACTGCAGCCTCTCCTAAAAGTCCAGGGCAAGTGTCCTTAGCAGCAGGTAGGATCAACTCTTCACCAATAGTAAAGGACTTCTTAGCTTTAGCAATGTGGTTAGCCACTAAGAGTGATGCTCTCAGGGCAGACACATTTGATGAAGTGGTGGCCTTCAATAATTGCTTCTATTCTTCGTGTTCATGTTTTTTCCTTTTTAAAAACTTCAAAGGCTTGTCTTTTAGTGCAGGGTGCTTGGTCTCCATGTTGCAAAGCAGTTTTGAAGATTTCATGACTTCATTGAGTAGCCAGTTGCCACATATTATACAAGGTGGGCTTAGAGAATATGAATTACCTCTTGCAATGAACCCGTAATTTAAGTAGGACTCTTGATATTTTCTTTTAAATGCAGCTTTCATTTTGTTGGCAGTCTTAGAGTCTTCTGCTGTCTCATCGTTGGGTCTTTTCCCCTTTTCAAAGAAGATCTCCAGCAACGTTTGTTTTTTACTCATTTTTGCTAGTGTTAGCTTGTGGACTTACAAAACTGTGACTAAGACAAGTGCACAGTGTGGGAAAGAGGTGTGGATGGAAGTTGTAAATAAAATAATGGGCAGGCCATGCATGGACTAAAGTAAGTGTCAGATTCTGATGTAAAACCTGCCACCAGATGCAGCTGTACAATTGAAGTAAGATGCTCACTTGCCACTATAAAGCCTGCCACCAGATGCAGCTTAATTGTCACTTGCCACTCACTCATAGGGTTTTGATATGAGTCTGCAAGCAATTGATTTATCATGGTCTCTATGCAGTCAAACCTCTCTGCCAATGATAATCTGTATTTGCAGCCACTCCCCAGCGCTAGCTTCACCACCTCAGCTCCACCTCAGATCATCAGGCATTAGATTCTCATAAGAAGCATGCAGCCTAGATACCTCGCATGCACAGTTTACAGTAGGGTTCATGCTCCTGTGAGAATCTAGGAACCGCTGCTGATCTGACAGGAGGGGGAGCTCAGGCGGTGATGCGAGCAATGGGGAGTGGCTGTAAATACAGACGAAATTTTGCTCGCTACCCTGCCACCCACCTCCTACTGTGCAGCCCAGTTCCTAAGAGGCCAGAAGCTAGTACCAGGGGTTGGGGACCACAGATTTAGAAGATGAAGGCCAGATAGAGACTAGATTACACCTGTTTTTTTGTTTGAAATGTATAGGATAATTGCAATTAATAGAACTGTGATCTCTTTCCCATTTAAACCATTGATTTATGTAACAAGACAAGTGCAAACCTGGGTGGTAACATAGTGACTACGTGAAATAAATAATTTTAAGTCAACAGCATGACAAATGGTCAGACCAAGCAGCCACCCTCTGGTTATTACAGCCCTTTATTATGATATATCATTAAGCAACCTAGCATTTCATATAATGTAGAAGTTATTAACTCACCCAAAATAAGTGAGGGTGCCCAGGTCTTCCAACTTCTCTGCAAATAAAAATGGAAATCAACTGGGCTAACTTTTTGATTATGACCTGGGCTTGTATCTTCCTCCTTCTTTTTGTATACTGAGAAACAACCATATGGTTAGTCTCAGCTGGGGAAAAAAAAAAAAACTTAGAGAAAATCTAGTCCATCCTTGCTTTGCACAGATAAGGATACTGTGGCCCTCTTAGAGGAATTTGAAAACAAGAAGAAGTCTTAGAACTATGTGTCTGGCACAAAATAGATGTTCAGTAAATGTTTGATGATGAACCCTAGGGACAATAAGCTTTCATAACAGAACACAATCAAGGGGAGAAACAATAGACTTGGCCAGAGTTCACAGGGCTGCAAGGGAGTCAAGAGATCTGAGTTCTAGACCCAGTTCTACCATCAATAGCTATACAAAGCATATCTCTTCTAAAGAAGTTTTCTCTAAGTCCCCTCTATTTCCACTATGAATAATACTTTCTGTTTTAGCTGCCTTAGACTAGTGCTTCAGAGTGAATGGGAAAAGAGGTATCAATGCACTTTGGAAAATGTCAACTAGTCTTCTCTACAGCTAGTGACCTTGTTGTGTAGATGAACTAGCAAGATCACCTGTCATTAAAGTAAGACGTAGGAAGCAGCAGAAAACAGCTAAGCGAGATAGTCCACTGATGGCCAAAGTTGATGGTTGCTGTATATTAACTTCTCCTCAAATCATCTGGTATAGGACTTATCTAGATCAGAGCTATGGAATGGAAACCAGTCTGGGGTATTTTGATCATTAGAACATATTTCTTATGAGCCCTTTAAGATAAAACGCTAGGGTAGGATAGAATATCAATTTTCTAGGAGTTCAGAATCTAAGATTGTAGAATAATACTGCCTGGAGCACAGGGCAACAATAATTAACCCATCAAAAAAGAGAAAGGGATAATCCCTTGTATTTAAAAAGCTCTCAATTTTTAACTGTTCTTACACATTTCTCTGTTTCTTCTCAGTGTTTCAGAAGTAAGAGTTAAGCTCTGTTACAGGAAAAGTCATATTTAACAAAAACAGTTCATTGAGTGATGGGCAGTCATGTTTTTCAATTAGATTCAGCCAAATAACCTATTATCCTAGAGTATTTAGAAATATGAATGCGTGAATTAAAATTTTATTGACTTTCTATAATTTAACAGTTGTATACCTAACTGCCACTGTTTCCATGGTGTGAAATTCCCATGAACAAATCCATTTAATTTTTTTCCACTTGAAACATGTCAGATAGCCACAGGTTTCCTTAACATATTTAAAGTAAAAGTCAAATGATTGCACTGTGAGATTTAAACCAAGACAGGTCCCTTTGACTGATATTTAATAATAGAGTGAAAACACTTATTTTTGGATCTCTCATCTTTCCAACATTATGGGATTCTCTTTGTTTCCGTTGGTCATGCTATGACCATAACAGAATGCCCTAGTTTAGAATTCAGTCTCATTTCCAAAGATAATCTCTTTATATAGAAAGATAAGTAATCCACTTGGCCATTGTGTATATGAACACTTTCTACTAGGAATGGTTGTAATACCAAGGTCAGCTTTCTTAAGACCAGATATGATTCCCAAAGACCAGATATGATCCCCTAATTCATTTCCACTACCATTTTATCAGATAGGAACCTCTCAAAGACAATCGCCATGACTAATGACATTAGATGTCCAGTTTTTCCCTGATCAGTTTGAGGTGATCTAAATATCAGGACTTAAGATTTAACCCTTATTCCATACATTAATTAGCTTTTGTTTTTGAAAGTAAATGTTTGTCTTTTTTCCTGTTGCTCCCTCCACCCCAAGTCTGGAAGAAATGGACTCCACTTGATATTATCTGGACTTTCCAAGGGTGCATACTTCCGAGAAGGAAGAATGGTTTCCTCAGGCCAGTGTTACTCAAATTGAAGTCCAAGCACTCCCTGTCTAAAATCATCTACAAGTCGAGTCAAAAATACAGATTCTTAGGTTCTACCGCAAACCTAATGAATAAGAACCATCGGGGTTACGACCCAAGAATTTAAATATATAACAGACTCCTGTGAGTAGGGTCCCATGTTGCAGAAGAACTTGGCAGTGGAGAAGGGGAGAGCATGCTCTTTCAGACTAGACGAGGATGCCGTGGGGCGGGGCGGGGGGCGGGGTCCTGTTCCTCTATACAGTCACATAGAGATCTCTTCAGTCAGGCTGCTGGTCACCTTCTGGTCATTCTCCCATTCAGACAGCCCTCATTTTGATTGGATGGATTGGCCCACAGTTGCAGGTGCCTCAGGTACACATGTGGAGTGATGGAGTATATGCATGAATACTAGAGTCCCCCTTACCTTTGGTTAAAGCAGAATATCCCCTTTGCCAAGACTTACATTTCCCTAATATTTTATGTTTTTCATGGAGGCTTTACAGTTTGAACATTCTCCTTGTTTGAAAAAACACGTGATTCTGCAACTTATGTTGGTGGGTGCGTGTGGGCTGCCTAATATGCTAAAATCCTACGTTAGCTTTAGTACAATAATCTTGACTCTCTCACTGAACACAAATCCATCAAAATCTTCTCTTTTCCACCACCACTCACCCCATAGTGAGTTAGGAAACAATCCCACCCCCCGCCCCCCAATAATGTTTTGAATCTTTCTTATTCCCAGCTCAACTCGGAAAATGTGCTACTTGATTACTCTGGTTGCCATAGCTACAGGTCTAATTTCCCCTCAGATCCATCTTTTGGTGTCATATCTTCCCTATATGTTTGATGTGTAAGGGAGCTTTTCAGAAATTCATCTAGTACGTGTCATGAGGGAATAAGACATTAGGACATCAAAGTGGGCCGTTCGTAAGCTTAGTTTCAGAGAATAATCACTAGCATTTCTGATGGCATATTTAGGGAAAAACATACTGAAAAATCAATTGTCCTGAAATCTCCTATTATTTATCTACACTTTCCTTCCTTTTTTGCCTGAATATTTTCAGGTTTTTCTTGTAATCTGCATGCTCAACTTTAATAAGTCTTAGTGAACCTCTTAAGTATTTCCCTGAGCTTCTCATCTCCACTGGCAGTTAATCTGTCTTAATTTTGATTTTTCCTCTTCGTTAAGGTCTTTCTTTTCTTTTATTAGTTTTAAATGTGAGAATACAGATTGTTCTTGCAGTACTCTTTACTGTCTACTGTTAAGAAAACATTCACTGCTTTCAAATCATCATTTTACTACTCTCTGCTTTACTAGGGCAATCGAGTGGCTTAAATTATTCAGAGGATTACTCAGCAATTTAGTTAGAAACAGTGACAGTTCAGCGTTCTCCTTTTGTATTTGATGCAATCTGGCCCTAATATGTTGCTTCAAAAACATCTCTGCTGACAATGATAATTTGTGCCTTGCAGGGTTCCAACCCGCTCAACAAGACCAAATTTAGAAATACCATATAAATTGACACTGCCATGCCAACCTTTCCATAAAGCAAAGATAATTCAGTGATTTAGATACTCACCTATTTTGGAAGATTCCCAGCCTTGCTTTGTATGCCTCTTTTTAGCGGCTCATTTTAGAGAAATCACCCACAGATTTGAAAAGAAAAGACAAAATGAGTGGCAAATTTTTGGTAATCTGGGCTTGACGTACTGTGGAAGGAGAATTTATTAACTATCCTGGCCAGAGTGGACACGAGTTTCCGGAGTTCTTTAAGGAGAAAGTGTTTCAGCAAAACCACAATTGAATTCATTAGTGTAGTCATTTGAAAGCAACCAAGATTTTTTTAAGCTCACCTTGTGTCTTTACAGATTTACCTATTCATGCACATGAGTGGAGCCAGGCTGACAGACTTGTCAAACTATGAAAGGCATTTGGTATGAGGCTTTTTAATGCTTGATGAAGCATAAATCCAAATGGAACAACATAAATAAATTCATTCTTGGGATTTATAAATAAATGAATTAAATGTCTTGAATATTTAATTTTCTAGTTCCTGATAATATTTGTTGACATGAAAGGTAATAAAGTATAATGACTCCTAACCTCTTAAATGGGAATAATCCTTAAGAGCTGTCATTAATATGGAAAATTTTAGAAAAAGATTGAGTTTCAGTAGCTAATAATAAATGTGCTGTCCTGCTTGAAATAGTCTTGGATGGATATTACAACCTTCTCCTGAGAAAAACATAAAATTACCAGCATTTGTATACTCCTTAGGGACTCTATTTTTAGACTTCGTGGAATGTCTTTTGCCCATTGTGTCTACTCTGGATTGTTTAGTGTCAGAATATTAATTGTAAAGACAATCAGAACAATGTGGTAAAGGAACTGTATTTGAGAAAGTACCTAAAAAATTTAACACACTTAAAATCACCTGTCTTGAATTCAATGCACTTAAAATGATTTTATCTCTGAATTATTTAATCCAACAACAGAACAAGTTGTCTCCCCAGTATGATTTTCTAACAACCCCATTAAAGATTTCAGCAATGTAAAGGACCTTAGCATCCTTCTACACAGGAAAAATAACTGGTTATAGAAATCAACAACTGGATTTTCCCTGCACCATTATAACCTTCTAGCCAAAAAATATATTATCACTCTCATTTTTTAAATGACAACATGGAGCCCCTGTGTAGTTGACTTTTCGAGGTTCCTGGTGGCAGAGTTTTTGCAGAAAATTGATCTCGGGGAGGGGAAAAAAGGGTAAGAATGGAGGAATAATTTGACTTGTTGAATTTCTCTGAGTTCTTGCCACATTCTGAAATACTCTGAAGTGCCAGAGAAAGAGTAAGGTACTTTGAGTTTATTTAATTTTACTCTATTTCTTTGAAAACTGGAAATCTGAATGGGTGCTAAATCTCTAACTAATCAAAACATTAATTAGGCCGAAGACCTGCTTTCAGGCCATGATGGATGACAGAGAATCTCTCTTTGTTGTGGTGGTGTTTTGCCATGTATTTGCTTCCAGCAAGTACTTCTCCACACTTTCTTGTTTAGTACACACTTTCTTGTATATGGTGCGTTTTGTTTTTTTTTTGGTTGTTTTGCTGAAGGGACATCTCTTTTTTCCTTTTTTCAGTCTGAGGAATTATTGACCTTTTGCACACACAGCATTTAATGAGGTCCCTATGCTGCTAAATGAACCGAGATTCAAATGCTGGTCATTCAGGTGATTGGGAAGAGAGGTGGGCAGCTAGCCTTTATGACTCAGATCCCCTAAAAATTTGCCCTCTGAAGGAATTGGAATTAGTCCCAGGTAATTTGCAATGTTCTCAAATGGGCCTTCCATTCTGCACTGTGTCAAGGTATACTGTCTCTTAATAGTCCCTAAGACGGCAGAGAGGATGACATCTTGGAGCAATCCTTCATAAGTTATTTTGGAAGATAAACAGAAATAGAGAAAAAGAAAACATATTTTGTTTGTGGCCTTTGAAATCCATATCCAGGAAAGAGTTTTTGAAATCTATATCATTTTATGGCCGTGTTATAAATTTTGCTGAGTCCCACATTACTCTGAAAGTACAAACCTGTTATAATGTTATATATTAACACCAGGATTCAGATATACTCTGGGTCAAATTATGGCTGCTAAAACCACCTCCACAGAAAGTTCTTAGCTATTAACTTGGAAATAAATGTGTTCTCTTTCTTATTTTCAGAAGTAGAAATGGATTCCATTATGCCTTACACAAAGGAAAGAAAGAGGGTCTCTATTTTAAAAATAGAGTACTACTCATATCTTATAATATTTATCTAAGTAGGTAGGTATAGTGGTTTTAGACCTTCATACCTTTCCTAGAAGCCTGAGAACTAAATTTTGCCTATCCTTTATAGAGTATTTATTTTTCAAGTAATGTTCTGACCAGGCTGCCATTTTGGATATTAAATACACCAAAAACATTTGGTTAATGAAAGGCATACTGATCTTACTTTATTCAATAAAGATTTATACAGTGCCAAATATCTGCCAGTTCTTGAACCATGCAAACAGGATCAAAGAAGGTATATATAGTTCCTTTCTTTAAAGAGCTTATAGTGGAACATAAAATCAGTCAATAGTAACAACAAAGTATGATGAATGAGGATGGAAGCTCAAGGACCACAGAGAAGAGGCATCACACCCCTTGGTGGGAGTTGAGAAGAGAGTGCCAGCAAAGGCTTCTTGGATGAAATGGCACCTAGGTTGGGCAGCAAAGGGCACATAGAAGTGCTCAGCAAAAGAATGGGAATGGGGAAAGCTTACCAGGTAGAGGGAAGAGCATATGTAAAGAACTAGATGCTAGAGAACATATAGAAAAACACAGTGGTTCAGCAAGATTGGTGGGTGAGTCCCCTTGAGAGAAGCAGGAGAGGTAGGCAGGGGCCACATTGTGATGGCCTTGTTTCCTTTGCTAACCAATTTGTACTTCATTCTTGGAGCAATGAGAGGCTCCTGGCAGGTTTTAGGGTGGCAAGATCAAACTCGTGTGTTAGATTACTCTGTTTGGGATGGATGGAGAGGCAGGAGGGCTGGTGGCAGGAAGACCACTAGGAGGTGAGAGACAATGGTGGCCTTTATCAGGACAAGAATAGATTGGATATGAGGGAGCAGGGAAGGAAGATGTCCAGGTGTTGGCTAGGACATCTGAGTGAACTGCAGGGACAGAATCAGTTTGCAAATATCATAGTCACGGGTTTTGAGTTTTGAGTTTTGGATTTTCAATATATTGCACAATATTCCTTGAGGAGATGGAGCTAATAAAAATGCTGTTGCCCGAATAGATGATGTTTGCTTGAGAGAGAGAAACAGAGAGCCTTAGTTGCAGGCAATAATCACAGAACCTACATATTATAGGCAGAAGACAGAAGAGCACAAACCCAAAATCTAGATGGTGAGGAAACCATCTAGGAGGAGCTGCTGGAAGTTGAAGACCAGACCCTGAAGCTGAGGGGCAGAGCAGGCAGCTGTGAGGATGGGACTTACCCTCATCCATTCCTTGACAACTTTGGCTGCATATCCCAGGCAAAAATCCCAAGGAGAGGCTGGTCAGTGTCCATGTTGTCAGCCCAAGCACTGAAAGGCCAGGGATTTAAGAATTGCCATCAATTGGTAATGTAATATACCCCACATTAAGACTTCATGGATACTTATTAATAATGATGGAGGATCATGAGGACTTCCTGGATGGGAAGGTAACTATATAGGGTCTTGGAGGGCATGTGACAAATTGGCCAAGAATGAGGGAGCAGTTTTCCAGGCAAAGGAACAACATTTTGAAGAACTACATTCTTAATGGTAAAAGAATTCCATGTATGTGCCACAGGATTTTTGTTTCAATAGATCAGAGGCAAAACATAGTAATAGGAACCTTCAAACACATGGATTGGTTTGGGATCTAGTGAATGAAAAAACCTGATCCGGAGACATTAAGTTACTTATCTGAGGAGACACAGAAATCAGAGACAGAGGCAAGTTCAGGGAACAGGTGTGTTCGCTGTTAGTTCTGGGGTTCCCACCTCCTTACTCACCCCAATATATCTAAGCTTCAGGGAGACATTTTTCATTAAACAAAACTATTAGGTATGGAACATAGAGACTGCGTAAAAGGAGCCAGAGTAAAACAGAAATCAATTTACACCCATCGGAAAAAATGCAAAACTAGAAAGGATTTAATCCCGGGTGGTAGAAATGTAGGTATATCTAAAGTGTAGTATAATTGTATCAGAAACGGCTCCTGAAGTGCATAATAAGCCTAGGCTGACTGGATAAATGTTAGTCATGATGCTAAGTGAGGTATGATAGGAACACATTGCTCTCTGGTAAACACCCAATATGAAGGTGCTTTTCAATTAGAAATACCTAACTAGAAATTGGCAGGCTAACTACCTAACTACACCTGTTATGATATTTATCTCAAATACCATTTGTAAAAGAGAACATGAATTTTATATATTCTATATAAAATATGTATGTAAGTACATATACATGTATACATATCTCTGTCTAGCCATCTGTTTTCTATCTGGCTATTACTGCAAAGGTTACAGCAGAGTATCAAGAAGGCCTTCCTGCCTCCCTTCCTTCCTCTCTCCCTCCCTCCCTGTTTTTTATTCCTTCCTTCCTCTTGTGAGGGAAAGTTCTTTGCTTTATAAGGAGATCTGACTTTAAGCAATGCTTTTGACAAAAGTTTTGCCGATACTCTTGTGGATAAAATGGTAAGTACATATTACATGCTGCTTTTATTTGACATATATGAAGCTATTTGAACAGCTCTTCATAAGGAACGTTTCTGGCTTGGAAGGGGTCTCCAGTTCTGGCACATGGTAGGAAGTCATTGGATGGTGTTTGAGTAGGTAAATGAGTGAATAACCCAGTAAACTGAGATTATTGGAAGGAAGGATACGAGGACCAAGCACTAGGATTGGAGAAGGTAGCTCTGAGGACCTAGGTTGAAGAAACATGTAAAACGCTTCTTCCAGGCTCTTCTCCTTGGATGCATCAGCTCCCCCAAGCCACGTCCTGTGCTCAAGGATCACATTCCCAGGAGAGAGCCTTCCATGCCCAACCCCAAGGTGGCCTCCTTGAATAACAATCCCAGCAAGACCATACCAGTGTGGGTGCAGGCAGTTTTCCAGCAACACAGTCGAGGTGCTTCTCAGAAGCGGGGATGAATGTGGGGCTGGCAAAATGCACCGAAGAGCCATATATCAACGAGAATAAAGCCCTGCCTTTAAGCTCAAACAAACAAAATCAAATTACAAAGTTAAGAAAGGTCGAGATATTGCTTTTGTTCCAGTCAATTTTTAAACATATTTGGAAGCATAAATTGCCCACACATGATCAGTGAGGGTGACTGAAAGAGAGCATGGAAACAATGAAAGTCATCGTCCTTGCATACTCTGAGCAGTCATGTTCTGTTGGCCGAGGGCATGGTGGATTGGGGAATGTCTGAGGGAGGGAGGCCAGAAGATTAAAGTGTCGAGAAAATTTCTCACTTGAGAAATTTTTGAAAAGGCCAGAATAAGGGAAGACATTAAAGCTTGGGTAGGAGAAATAAGTCTGATCTGTCCAGGGAGCTAATAAAAGAACAGCGAGCACATTGAAGTCAGAAGGAAGCTGCTTCAACCCAACTTTTAGGAACGCAAACTTTGCAATCAGATCAACCCATGATGAATTCTAGCTTTTACACTGGTGGGCAATACAACCTGGGATAGTCTCCGTAGTCTCTGTAAGTCCAACATTTCTTATCTCTAAAATAAGGATTATTATCGCACCTAGCTTAGTGTATCTCCGAGAAGATTCCATGAGCTGCTGTTTATAAAGCTCCAAGCTCTGTGCTGGACATAGAATTAGTATTCCATGTATGGTAGTTATTTTTATTGATTACTTTGTGAAATAGTGAATTTCCCATCATGGGAATGTTAAGCAGGGTTTAAGCATTTCCCACCGTCAAAGACTCAATAAAAGAGAACTATTCATCTGACCAGGATTGAATTCGCTAATGCCTGAGGTCTTCTTCATGACTCTGATGAAGAAATAGGACTGCAAATCAAAAAAAAAAAAAAAAAAAAAAAAGCCTAATTACTGTAATTTAGAATTTAAGATTTTGAAAATTCTATGTTATGGTTCATGAAAGGAAAAGAAACGCTTTCTGAAAATCCCTGTGTACCTCATGTTTAACCATAATTTCAGAAACAATATGAACCGAGAATGGCAAGATTTCATCAGTTTAACGAATTCCTCATGATTAACTACCATGGAATGGGAAAAGTAATCTATGAGAGATGCAAATAATCATTTTGAATTTTTCAGACACGTTTTGCAGGGACATTTACAAGGTGTATGTGATATGTGTTAATTACCTCTAATTATGGATTATACAAAGGCCCTATCTGAATCTGAGGAGCTGTTGTAATTTGCCGTGCTTGACTTTGCAGGCAGATGAAGGCTTAATTGCAGCCCTGCCCTGGTCCCGCATTAGGTGGATGGCTCTTGTGCTTGTTAGGCATCTCTCCGTGTGCGTGAATGTTGGAAACCTCATTCCCTCCATTCCCACAGGGCCAGGGCATCAGGACTGAAGGGAAGGAGCATCTTTGGTTTTTGTCTTCCTTTTGTTTCTTTAGGAAATATTTTAAACATTCAGAATATTGGAGGAAATAATAAACTCCCATGTACCTGTAAGCCAGGTGTAACATTTTATTATATTTGCTTAATACCATCTTACTTTTATTTCTTTCTGTCTAAAATTTTTATTTCAAAATATTAAGGGGGTACAAATATTTTTGTTACATGGATACCTTGTATAATACTTAAGTTGTGCCCATCACCATAATAGTGTTCATTGTACCTGATAGTTTTTACCTCTCATCTCTCCCACCCTGCCCACTTCTTAGTTTCCAATGTTCTTTTACAACTCTTTGTGCTTGTGTGTGTCATTTAGCTTCCGATATTGGTGAGTAGATGTGGTGTTTGGTTTTCCATTCCTGAGATACTTCACTTAGGATAATGGTCTCCAATTCCATTCAAGTTGCTGCAAAAGACACTATTTCATTCCTTTTTATGGCTGAGTAGTATTCCATGGTATATGTATACCACAATTTCCTTATCCCCTCATGAATTGATGGGCACTTAGGTTGATTCCACATCTTTGCAATTGTGAATTGTGCTGTGATAAACATTCCAGTGCAGGTGTCTTTTTGATATAATGGCTTCGTTTCCTTTGGGTAGATACCCAGTAGTGGGATTGCTGAATGAAAAGGTAAGTCTACATTTATTTCCTTGAGGAATCTCCATACTGTTTTCCACAGATGTTGTACTAATTTTCAGTCCCACCAACAGTGTATAAATGTTCCTTTCTTTCTGCATACACACCAGCACCTATCGTTTTTTGACTTTTTAATGATGGCCATCTGACAAGAGTGAGGTGATATCTCATTTTGGTTTTAATTTGCATTTCCCTGATTAGCGATATTGAGCATTTTTTTATATGCTTGTTGGCCATTTGTCTATCTTCTTTTGAAAACCTTCTGTTCATGTCTTTTGCCCACTTTTTAATGGGGTAGTTTGGTTTTTCTTGCTGATTTGTTTGAGTTCTTTGTAGATTCTGGGTATCAGCTGTTTATTGAACGTATAGTTTGCAAATATTTTCTCCCATTTTCTAGGTTATCTATTTACTCTGCTGATTATTTCCATTGCTGTGTAGAAGCCTTTTTAATTTATTTAAGTCCCATTTATTCATTTTTGTTATTGCTGTATATGCCTTTGAGGTCTTAGTCATAAATTCTTTGCCTAGGCCAATGTCTAGAAGAGCTTTTCCTTCTAGGATTTTTATGGTCTCCTACCTTATATTTAAGTCTTTCATCCCTCTTGAATTAATTTTTGTATATGGAGAGAGATAGGGGTCCTGTTTCATTCTTCAGCATGTAGCTATCCAGTTTTCCATGCACCATTTATTGAATAGGTCTTCCTTTCCACAGTGTCTATTGTCTGCTTTGTCAAAATCAGCTGTAGGTGCACCCGAATGTTTATAGCAGCACAATTCACAATTGCAAAGATGTGGAAACAACCCAAGTGTCCATCAATACATGAGTGGATTAATAAAATGTGGTATATGTATACCATGGAGTACTATTCAGCTTTAAGAAACAATGGTAATATAGCACCTCTTGTATACTCCTGGATAGAGCTGGAACGCATTCTACTAAGTGAAGTATCCCAAGAATGGAAAAACAAGC
>RJWJ010037089.1:0-15695 GCA_004363605.1 Indri indri | reverse complement strand
AATTCATTATTTGTTCAAAATGTACTTATGTCCCACTCTCAGAGATATGCACTTCTAAATGAAGAAAATGAGATTGCTAGCAGTTTATTTAAAACTTAGGATCTTTTTAAAATAAAAACAAATTAATTTTAGAAGTTATTTCCTATTGAATTTTGTTCTTTGAGAGTTGTTCTGGAAATTTGCTATAAGCTAGGACAATCCCTTCGGACAGTCTTTATTTTTTTTCTTAAAAATTCGTACGATTCAAAACCATTTCTTTAGGTTAAATTGAGGAATTTTAATTTGCACAGTTTATCTTGACCTCTGCGAAAAGAAAAATTTACTATTTCCTTTATATACGTGTTAATCTGGACTGCAGGTAAAACAAACGTGTATTCAACAAAAGAAAAAAATAAAACAGTAACACTTTAAAACAAGAATCAGAAAATACAAAAAAAAAAAAAAAAAAAAAAAAAAAAAAAAAAAAAAAAAAAAAAAAAAAAAAAAAAAAAAAAAAAAAAAAAAAAAAAAAAAAAAAAAAAAAAAAAAAAAAAGAACTGCCAAGGGAAACTATTGTCTATCTTAGGAATACATTAGAACATGCTAAGGCTTTCCACCAGGAAAATTAAGAGAAATGGCAGACCTAACTTAACAGGGAAAAGAATTATTGGATGATCATGGCTATTCTGCCCTGCTGCTTTCAGTGTAGTCAACCCACTCCTGGAACACTTAACAATTCACCTAGGACTAGCTCCCACAGTCAGCCCATGACCCTCTCTCATAACTGTAATGTCCACGACTCTTTCTTCACCTCCATCTCCTTCTCCACACCAGGTCCCTAACTTCTTTTTGTGACTTGTCTAATTCCTCTTCTCCAATGCCTCTAATGATTTTCACTATGTCATCCCGCCTTATATCCAGCAAACTCACAGCTCTGGGTATAAGAAGGTTCTTCCTATCCTCAGCTCTGCCACATGCCAGTCTAACCCCCAGTCCTACTTGCCTTCGGCATCCCCTTTGAGTTCTTAGAACTGAATACTAGCAAGACAGTGATTGCAGTTTGATTTGTGCTCTTCCCCACAAGAGGAGTGCCATCTTATTTTATATGCATAAACAATGAGAATAACAGCAGCTAATACTTCTTTAGCACTTACTACGTTTCAGGAACTGCTTTTAGTGCTTTACATATATGAACTCATTTAATACATATAAGCACTTTATGGAGATGGAAAAAATGATGTCCAGAGGGGTTAAGTGACTTAAAACCTGAACGCTCTGGCATTTGTGCTCTTAACCACTATACTTTGCCATACACAGCCTCACAGAAATAAGGTAGATGTATAGGAAAATACATCACTTCATAACGAAAGTCTTTGGTCTTATATACCAGGAAATGTAGATAATGGGACTTGATTGATTAATTTAGGACTGGAATTGACTAGAATGGGTGCATACAACTGAACAATCACACTTCATAGTTTGGAAAGTGAAAAACAGAAGCCAGACCCTTATGAAGCTGACGAATAATCATAACACCAACATCAGTAAACACTTAGGCAATTCCAGACAAATTCAAATGGCACGAAAGTTCTTCATCATGGTGCACAGGGCATGTGGTAGCGTGTAGTTCCAAGCATGACAGACACATGTAGTGTAACTGTTAAATCATTCAAACCGAATTGAGATAAAGACGGTGAGTAAATCCCCACTGTACAGTGAGGCACTGGCACCAGCCATGGTGGGGTTCAAAAGCAACACCTCATCAACAAGGCCTTGCTGTTCCCTAGAGTGTGTGCCCATGCTGGTGTCCAATGTTTGCTGGGCAGCGAATTCCGGCTCAGTGGTTCTTGAAGATTCTCATCAATCAAAAACATTATAAAAACCTGCATAATACTAGGAAAGAAGACAGGCAAGCCCTTGGTAGAGCAATACTCTCCAAATTGGATTACATTACAAACTATTAATAGTATAAATTGAACCATCACCATACCAGTGCTTTCCTTCAATGCATCTAATCCCACAAGAAACATACAAGAGAGGTTTGCTTATCCCCGTTACATGTGAGGAAATGCAGGCTCCTAAGGGACTTAATCCAGCCACGACTTAACAGCTACTACTATTAAGGTGGGATTCAAATCCAGTTTTTTATGACCCCAAAGCTTATGCTCTTAACCACAAAGCCATTGAGAAATAAATAACCGTTGATATCGAGTACAGTTCTTTTGTCTTATATGCCTAGAATGCTGAGTGTGGACTGGCAGGACATCGTGAAACCTGTGGGGGCCATAGAAATTGTCCAGGTCTTCTTGCAGGTTCTTCCTGTATAAACCCGACATGGTACATTCACAGAAACATTTGAAAGGGCCTCATAAGCGTGTATCATGAGGAAAACGGCTGTGCCAGAGGGGCCTAACCCTTTCCCCTGTCTCCACTAAGGAATGCAAGCCTTGATCAAAAGTCATAAGGGAAAATCTGCATCACGTTGGGTTAGGCAAAGAGTTTTTGGAAATAGCAAAAATACGACCCACATGAAAAAAGAAATGAAGAATTTGAACTTTTTTCAAATTAAAAACTTTCTCTACATGAAAGATCCTATTAAAAGAATGAAGTGACAAGCCACAGGGTAAGAATATATATATGCATATTACATTTCTGAGAAAAAACTTACATCCAGTATATACAAAAACTCTCAAAACTCAATAATAACATCACAAACAGTCTAATAAAATCGGCAGAATATCCGAACAAACACATCAGTAAAGCTGATTACTATATGACAATTAGGCATATAAAAAGATGCATTATTAATAATTAAGGAAGTTCAAGTTAATACCACAAGGTGAAACCACCACACACCTACTAGAATGCCATAAAAACAAAAATGGAAACAAAAAACCTGGCAATATCGAGCACTGACAAAAAGGTGGAGCAACTGGAACTTTCGTAAGAGGCTGGTGGGAATTCCAAATGCTTCAGCCACTTTAGAAATAGAAGTATGGCAGTTTCTTATGAAATTAAATGTGTACCTATCCCCCACACAAAAAAAGCTGTACACAAATACAGGAACTTTATTCATATACACCAAAAACTGGAGGGAAAAACACAGATATCCTTCAACTACTGAATAAAAGACTGGAATATCCATACAATGGAATATTATTGAACAACAGAAAATAACAAGCTATTAACTCACACAACAGCATGCATGAATCATAAATACATTTTACTAAGTGAAAGAAGTCAGACCGAGATGGCCACATAATGCATGCCTTCATTTCTATGACACCCCAGAAGAGGCGAAAGCAGAGGGACAAAAAACGGATCAGTATTTGCTAGCTTTGGGGATTTGGTAGAGGGGTTGTCTACACAAGGGAATTTGGGGATAAATGTGGTGGTAGATGAATGGCATTAATATTATCAAAACCCATACAACTATAAACCACAAGGGTGAAACATTCTGGTTTTTATTTTTTAATAAATTTTATTATGTATATTTGAGGTTTACAACATGCTATTCTGGGACACGTATAGATAATGAAATGGTTACTGTGGTGAAGGAAATTAATGTATCTATCATCTCACATAGTTACATTTTTTGTACAAGAGATGTTAAAAATCTACTTTTTAAACAAAAATCCTAAATACAATTTTATAAACTATAGTCTTCATGTTGCACATGAGATCTCTAGACTTGTTCATCCCACGTATTTGCTACTTCGCATCTTCTTACCTACATCTTCCCATTTCCTCTGGCCTCCCTTGCCCTTGGTAGCCACTGTTTTATTCTCTACCTCTGTATATTTGACCTTTACCAAAAAGGAAAAAAAAATGATTCCACATATAAGTGAGACCATGTAATACTTTTCTCTCTGTGTCTGGCTTATTTTCACAAGTGACATAAAGAGGTGCAGGCAATCTTGCTAGAGAGGAAATGGTATTATTTCCTGACTTATAATACTCAAAACTTCACAATATTAGAAAGCCTTTCATATCAGACAATTGCAGAAGGTTTAATTATTACAGAGCCCTCTCTTCTGGGTGCCTGGAGGCATCACACAGAGTGAACACGAGGATCTGAAGTGAAAGAACCCAAGTCTCATGGACATAAGATTATTATTAAATCACCAAAATATATTCATTGCAGATCCTGGCAACAATACAAAGTGTAGAGAAACTACTCAACAGCTTTGGGAAAATATTGCACCCATTGTTTAAATGTCTGGCTCTGAGAGGCGGTCAATGGTAGCAATGACACTTGTGTTTAACTTCGATGCTGGTATAGTTAATCTCTTAGTGTTGTTACTCTTTTTTAGAGGACATGTCTTCTCATGACTAATTTCTTGTATAGGCTTTTATTTACAGATATAAATGATCTTAAAGCCTGCATTAAATATAACTTCTTTGATTCAAGAAAGCTATTTGAACTTTACATAAAGACACTAACATTTAAAAAGGGAGATTTGAAACGCAGTTATCTAGAAATCAAGCTAGACTCTATATTCATTTTAAGTTTTAAAACAATACAATCACTAAGTAGACAATGATAAGTGAATAACATCTATGACCTCTTACTATAAGTCAAGTAATCCAAGTAAAGTGTCCAGCATTTGATCCTCACAATAACACTATTACATAAGTGCTATTACTTTCCCCATTTTATGGTCGAGAATATGGAACTCAGAGGGATTAGGCAATTTAGCCAAAGTCACAAAGCTAGTAAGTGGCAGAGGTTGGATCTGAAACAAGTCTGTCTCAGAAGCCCAAGCTCTTACAAATTACCCAACCAATGCTGTCCCATAGAAATATAATGCAATATTCTAGTAGCCACAATAAAAAGTATGAAAAGAAACTGAGGAAATTAATTTTAATAATACACTTTACCTATCCCAATATAGCCAAAATATCACTTCAGTAATCACTGTAAAATTATTAATTCGGTATCTTTTTTCACATTACGTCTTGGATACGCGGTGTGTATTTTACACTATAGCACATCTCCGTTTGGACTGGCTAAATTTCAGGTGCTCAACAGCCATGTGCAGCTAGTGGCTACCGTATTGGACAGTGTAGCGCTAGACCATTCATTCATTTAGCAAATATTTCTTGAGAGCTGCTATGTATCAGACATGCAAAACAAAGACCTACTCTTCCTAAGTTTAGATTCTTTGGAAAGAACAAACTCACAAGTAAATAAACCTATAATTAAGCAATCAAATATCAGATAGTGATGCATGCTATGAAGAAAATGAACTACCACAGTAACATAGAAAGTGACCAGGTGACCACTTTCGATTGGGAAGGTCCTGTGAGGAGGTGACATTCTGAAGTATCTAAACTTTCCTTGAGTGCAGTGAGTATTGAGGTCTATTCCTTTCTATTGTGTAAATCTTTGTACTTGCAACATAATGTTCATGTACTTATCTATGGCTCCATTCATAAAATTTAAATGACTTTGGCAGTCACCTTCACAGGTAGGTGGTAATTTTGGTGAAAATAAGGGCTACATATTTCTGGTGGGGACATAGCTGGGAGAAAACAGCAGCACAAACATAAGGCTTTTAAAATATTAACACATGGCCAAGATGAAGGCCAAGGTGGAATGAAAATAGAACAACTGAACTATGTACATATCATCAGCTTCAATCTGTTTTATGCATTTCTATAGTTTTTAAAGTTCTTTCCTCTTCAAAGATATAAACATTTGATTTATGTGTATACTAACCAACTAGGAAATTCTTGACCTCTTCAGTGAGATCATAGAAAAATCACTTGAAGAAATCCATCTTTTTTTTTTTGGAAACAGTGTCTCAGTGTGTCACTCTGTCACCCAGGCTAGAGTGCAGTGGTGCAACTATTGCTCACTGCAGCCTTGAACTTCTGGCTCAAGTGATCCTCCTGCCTCAGCCTCCTGAGTAGCTGGTACTACAGGCATGTGCCACCATGCCCGACTATTTTTTTTTTATTTTTTATAGAGACAGGGTCTCACTATGTTGCCCAGGCTTGTCTCAAGCTCCTGGCCTTGAGCGATCCTTCTGTCTCAGCCTCCCATAGTGCTGGGATTACAAGCCTGAGCCACTGTGCCTGGTCAAGAAATGTAAAACACATGAAGAAAGGCTCCTTAAGTAAGTAGCAGTCCAAATTATTCAGTATTGAATAACAAAGCAGTTAACACTGGAGTAAACCCTGCTTTTCAATTCATAATGACAGCTGAAAATAATGAAAACCATAAAATCACACTTACTATAGATTGTCAGTTTTATATCCTTGGCTTGTTTGCCAGCTGCATTAGACACGGTACATTGATAGCGCCCCTTGTCACTTCTTCGTGCATTCTTTAGATGTAAAACTTGTCCTCTATCTAGAAGTTCAATATTAGGATCTCCCAAAAATAAAGGCCTAGAAATGAAAACATTTTATCCCATGGGTACACTTTTATTTTTCCATGTTTCCTCTCTTATTAATCACACCACAACTCAAAGCAGTATAAGCTTAAAAATATGAGTAAAAGTTGGCTAAAAAATACAATGATATTAGTATTCTTATTCAGAAGAATGAAGTTATTAAACCACTTTATTAATGGAAGTTAGGTAATTATCACTTTGAGATTAAAAGTTTCTCCATTTCAAACTTAAATTGTTTAATAATATTGACAGAAATCCCAGTACTGTCATTATCTGTTTTATTCATTCGTCCATTCTTATTCTTATTCTTTTTTTTAGTTTTTTTATTTTTATTTTTTGGTTTGCACAGCCGAAATTTCTACCATTATCTGGAAAAGAAAAGCTAAGAGTTTAATAATACAGCATTGAAACTTCAGGCCAAGCAATATTATTTTAAACCAATATCATTATAATAGCTGGAAAAGTATTCACAATTGTATTAATAATTACTATTTACCAAAGGCAATGATTATGCCAACTTCTCTAAAAGGTAGGTACTGTAATAAATATGAATGCCTACATAATCATAAATATTGAAGATATTTATGCCAAAAGAATCTCATATATGGTTGTCGAGAAAGTCTTTTTCTACTATACAGAGACATTTACTGACTATTGTAAGATGCTCAATTTACGTTAACTTGCATCAGCTTTATTTTAATATTTGAAGCATCATGGTTATTAAAGTCTATGATATCTTAAGAATCCTACCTTTAAAATCCATTAATCTTCTTTCAGGAAGATCCACAGCTAGTTTTTTTAGAAGTTGCAGTGACTTAGCCACATAATGAATAATTAAATATACTGCTACATCAATAAGCCACTAGTCAAATTACACAATTAAATGGAAAACACATTTAATTTTCTATGGTAGCATCCTTTACCATTTCTTAATATGACACTTTGTATAAAGCTCTCCAAAGCTAAGAGTATAAAGTATTTTAATTTAATACATTTTAAGTTTTAAAGGAAGTAAATATTTGACAATATGTTAGTCAAATTTAAGTAATGTTGAAACTTTTGATTAATTATGCAAGCAACATAAAAGTTTAAACCAAAAAGTAAGCATTATAATAAGAAAAATTCTCCTTGGTCTATTACCCCTAATGTGAGTCTTTTAGATTTCTTGCCATTATCACTGTGATGTGTATTCCCCTTCACATGTTTTGCTAAACATTTTTACTCATAAATATATCCCCAAAGAAATCTAAAGTTCTAATATATAAATGGTATGTTATCATTCTGCTTTTATTTTCACTCTACAACAGCTATGGAGGTATTTTTGGTATGCATAGCTTGATCTTACTCTTTTTAATTTAATTACTGCACAGTGTTTCATAATATACCATGAGTTATCTATTTTCCTAATGTGAGCTTTAGTCAATTTTCACTTTTCTGCTGTTGTAATCGTTCAGTGAATATCATTCTACAAGCCTCCCTGCAGACATGCATGACTGCTTTCCTCTCCTGGATACTGAAAGTGGAATTACTACATCACAGTCTATGAGCATTGGAGTTTTAACAGGTAACAAAGTGCCTTTCAGGGTACTAATATACATTCTCCCCATCGAAGTACTATATCCTGATTTCCCACACTCTAGCCAACACTTGATATTTTCAAACCTTTACTTTTCTTTTTGCCAGTATGACTTGTAAAGAACAAAATTTAATATGTTTCATACCTAACTATATTTTTAATTGCCTGTTCATAGCCTCCATACATTTTTCTATGTTGCTTTTGTCTTTATTATTGATTTGTAGAAAGTTTGATACAATCCCTTATTTCACACATTGTAAATCTTGACTCTTTGCTACTTAAGCCTTAGCTACCTGCTCTCAGAAACTATAATAATACATGAACTGTGACCACCCTGTGAAAAACAAGTTCTCACAACCAACACGGATCACCATAGCCATTTCAGTGTGGACAAACCTCAATGGCCCTTTAGACTTGCAGTCTGAGAAACATCTGATTGTTCTTCTATGGTTCCTTTTCACCCACACATACAACTAGTTTCAGTATTCATCTTACTGTCATAAACACACTTTACTTTTTAAAAAGTCAGTTCCACGTAAAAACAAAATTATCTCTGCATTTAGATCTTTCATTTTTCACTGTTAGCCTTTGAACAGAGGATATTTAGCATACGGGTGTCCCCAAGTTTTGGACAAAATACATTCCCGAGAATGTCTTTAGGTTGGATTTGTAAGTAACTTGGATCCCTAATGAACAGCGCATATATGGTAAAAATAATAATAATAATGATAATATCAACACTGCAATGGCTCATATGTGGTAATAATAATACAGTGTAATACTGTAATAATAGTAATAATAATACCCCTGTCCTGTAATAATAAGTTACAGAAAATATTGTGCTCTTTCTTTGAATTCAAACAAACAGAACATAAAAACAAACTTATACAAAAAAGTTTATCTAGGAGATAGGAGAAACTTCAAAAAACAATATTAAAGGTTACCACTCACCTAATGTTGCATCAATGCTGGGCTAAATGCTATACTTAATTTGATCTTCTAACCAATCAATAATACCCTTTGCATTTCAATAATTAATCCACTACGTTGCTTAGTAATAACTGATGTTTTCATTGGAGCACTGCCTTTCACACGTTCCATTATTCTCACTTTATCCCTCATAACTGTTCCAATAGTCCAGCTACTGAAGCCTCAGGCTTTCCCAATGAATGAGGGCATCTGGTCTTTCTAATTATTTCTACTTTAATTTCTACTGTAATCACCTTCCTTTTCACTGCAGGCTCACGTGGCCCTGCAGTGGACTTTTGCTTTGGAGGCATGGTCATAAGGGTAGACACAGACTCACAAAATCAAATAAAAAGTTAAGATGAAAGTGATGCTGCGGGTAAGCGACCACACAAACAATGAGACCGGCAACTAGCGTAAAGATGCTGTGCCAATGAACGCTCATGCCACGTGGGTTTGTTTACATGCATGGAACAAACTAGTTCTTGAATTATTAATTTAACTATTTAACTATAAGTTAGCTTCACGGGGAACCTCAGGAGCCTGTTTGTACGTACTGAACACCGCAAGGTGCGTTGTTCATAACCCAGAAACTACCTATATATTAAATTTGAGTTCCTCTAGGTTTCTAAAAGAAATTCCCAACATTTATAAAAAGCCTTGTAATTCATAACAATGAAAGACTTTAAGACCATTCTTTGAGCAATATTGTGTTGTTTATGCTTATTTAATAACACTATGTGATAAAATAATTAAGAGGGGAAAAAAGTCACACATATTTACACATCTATTTCCTATCGGTTGGATCCTAGCAAAAAATACAGAAAAGATACTTACTTGCCATCTTTGAACCACTGAATAACAGGAAAGGGAGTGCCTTTGGCCTGGCATTCAAGGGTGGTGTCATGGTTCAGGACAACTGAGACTTCATTTGGGTAGCTGGCACCTATTATGGTAGGTGGAACTTGAACAAAGACATTTAATCATGAAAATCTATGACTTAGCAAAAAGACTGATGGGAGGGGAAGAAAATAAGCAATAAAATGTCACACAATAATCCATCTTCAGATCACATCTCTGTACCCAAAAGTTAGATTGAAATATAGAGACATATTCATAAAAAGATGTGCTAGCAGAACAATTACCTGCAAGAATTATGATAGCAGGGGATTTGTTTTGAGGCACATGAAACCCATGTGCAAAAGTAGTTTAGAATGTGAGCAGCAAAGCTCATATAATGTAATTTACCATTGTTATGTATTTTAAACAATGAATGACATAATCCACATTAATCTTACAACGTTCAGATTCTACACAACACACTGTTGTCCCGATTGAAGTATATGACTTAGTTCCTTTTAGAGGACTCCTATGGTAAAATTGGTATGAGATTTCACATGAAAAATCATGTGCTAGTTTTTATTCTTGGAATTATCAAGAATATTAAAGAGCTCCTATATACTTCCCTGACCATCTAGTCTTCCCATTTCACCTCATGTTGAGGTATTCGGTCTTCTTCTTCAGATGCATGACCAGCCACTAAAGGATTTCAGTAGGAGAGGGATGTAGTGTGATCATATTTGTGTTTTAAGACCATCTGGGCTGTTGAGTGAAGAATGGATTAGAACAGTAAAAAGTGGATGCAGGTGAGCAATTAGAGGGCTATTACATTAATTCAACTTACAAATGATGAATATACTTGCACGGTGGAATGGAAAGAAGTAGATAATTTAACACAGAATTAGGAAGCAGACATAACAGCATATAGGTGGATTTAAAGAGTTGGAAAGATGGAAAAAGCAAGTGGATGGATGGAGGTCCTGGTCGCTATGATGGGGGTCACTGAAGGCAACCAGAATGGACATTTGCTGGGACCTTTCTGTTTGATACACGACTAACATATTCAAGTCAAGATACCATGGAGAAGATTAGACATCTATCCCTACAGTTTTGAGAAGTCTGAGCTGGAGATAACAATTTGGGAGTCCCCAGCACACAGATGGAATTCAAAGTCATGGGAGTAAATGAGTGCCAAGAAAAATCATGCCAGTGAAATAAATGATAAAAAGATTACTTAATGTGTTTCTATAGCCCACATTTAAATATAATAATGGTAATTTGGGGGAGAGAAAATTTCAGGCTTTGAGAATACTAATGAGAGAAATCATTTTATGACCTCATTTCCACTCCAGACTTACAAATTCTATGCCCATTGTGAGAAGCAAAATATTGAAAATAAGGAAAGACATTTTATAACAAAGTGAACTTTCAATGACAGATATGATTTTACAAACTTATAAAATTTCAAACTTACGGTTATCGTTAAAAAATTTGATATCCCAATTAATTACAGCTGCCACCTGCTATCAGAATTCTCTCCCCTTAAATAGAATTAGGAATGACTCAGTTACAAGAATTAATTAGAATGCAGGGGAAGGTGGATTTGCTATCTTCTCCGGTTCAAGCACATAGCAGCTTCAGGACATGCGCACAGCATGAATGTGTTGCATTCTGCATCACCCTGGATGGCTACTTGCCTGAAAATTTCCTGCCCACCAAACTGGGAAATATGACAAGAGTAAGAGTTTCCTGTTTTACCCAGGATAGTACCATTTTGAGTATTTGATACTTTGGTGTATAAGACTACAAGGCATCTCTGTATTATAAATAATAAATACCTTCAAACTTTCAATATCATATGGCTCTGGTTAACTAATATTAAAGATAAAAACAATAGCAGAGTGAAACGAATGGTATTTTTTTCTGTCAATTTATTTTTATCCCTACTTTTACATATAGTCAGTTCTATGCTGTGGAAGAAATGCATCTGAGTTGTAAGTTCTTTTCGCAAAGAATGTTTTCCTTACCTAGCACATCGATGTTAAAGTACTTCTGGGAAGCACCTGCTATGTTAGTTGCTTTGCAGTAGTATCTTCCCGCATCCTCTGGAGTGGCTTTGAAGAGCTTTAGTATCTTCCCATTGTTCACGATCTGAATAGCACTGCTTTCAGTCACCTACAAGGGACAAAATGGGGTTATTTCCAATCCTAACAAAATGCATAATTATAAATTGAAGTAAATGTTTATATTGTTATTAATAAGGAATTCACATCACAATAATTCATTTCTGATGCAGAGGCAAGGGATTTTACCTATTTGGAGGTCTTCACTTACCTGGACATCATCTTTATACCATGTAACGATGGGAGACGGAGTGCCTTCCACTTCACAGAAGAGACTGGTCAGCTGATTTACCATCACCGACGCGTTTGTTACTTGCTCTTTATCTTTAATTACTGGAGGAACTGCAAAAGCAAAGGCGTCATGGCTAGACAGTTTTATAACAAATATTATTTATAAAGTTTCTTTATAAAGACCTTTAGACAGTGAATTCTGAGATACTGATGCCTAGAAAAGCTAGTCATATTTAAGCATATACTTTATTATAAAATGAAAAGTCTTGACCGATTTATTTATAAGTAACAACCCTTACTGAATTTTTACTTTAATTATTATTTCAAAGTTTTAAATTTAAGATGAAATTCAGATAAATTTAAGGGAGAACCTATTTATTCCCCAAATCACTCAAAATATACGTTGCTATGATCTTAAGTGGGACTCACTACTTTGCTAATAGGAGTGAATATTGCCCAGTGTCTATGGAAGCCAATGTTCATCAAGTTTTAAAATGTACGTACCCTTTTACTCATGCAAAATGGCACATGTACAAGATTTTCATTGAGGGGCTACTTACAACAGAAAACAACTGTTAAAAATCTAAATGCTCATCATCAATACAGGAAGGTTAAACAAACCATGTGTAACCATATGGTGGAATGCTATACAGTTAGGGATATTGAATAATCCCCAAGATAGGTTGTTTAGTAAATTAGACAAAGTGCAGAGTAATGGGTATAATATTCTACTATATATTGTACTTTTTATAAGTAAAAGAGGATAAAATTGTATACATTCATACGTCCTTGTTTATGCACACAATATCTCTGTTAAGATAAATACACACACACACACACGTGAACACAAACATGCAAAACTGATAACTTTCCTGGCCTATAGAGAGGATAGCAGATGGCTCAGCTTAGGGTCAGGACACTTTTTACTATGCAATGTTTTCTACCATTTGAATTTTGAATGATGTAAAGTCACAATAAAAAAAACTACATAAAATTTTAAGTAAAAAAAAAAAAAGAAAGAAGATCATCAGTTTTCTGTTTGTTAACATAGCTATTCACGTTAATATTAATACTACATTGAGAGAATAATTTAAATATGTAAGAATTGATAACTGTTAACACATTCAATTATATGATTTTAGCATTTTATCTATACATACCATGGACTTTGAGCTTATATTTTCTTTCTGTGGTTCCAGCTTCGTTTACTGCCACACAGATGTACTCCCCATCGTCATACGGTGTAACAGAGGCAATATCCAACAATGTGCCATCTTCCAAGATAGAAATACCAGGCTCTCGGCCTGTCAATTCTCTACCATTGCGTAACCATTTGATGGTTGGTTTAGGAGTACCTAAATAGGAAATTAATGTCTTGTGATACTTTACAACAAAATTAGAAATCATTATTAAATACCAAATATATCAAGGAGAAATAAGATTTTTGTTATGACTCTAATTTATACTCTTAGGTACTATGCTAATTTCAAGATATTTCTCCTGGCATGGAAATTTGAAGAAAGTATGGTAGTTAATGTCTTTAATTCTTGATCAGTCTTAAGAGATCTATGGTCTTTACTGTAAAGTTTGAATGAAGTTGTTTTTATCAAAACATTCGGATGATAGTAAGCAAAGTATTTTCTTAGTGAGTTCACAGTGATGAGCAGGAAAAAAAACTGTATTAATCTTGCTGACTAGATACGGGAAGAGTTTTGCAGTGAAATAAAGACAGAGCAAAATTAAGATACAAAAATAAGATATGTCACAAAAATATAGCATTTAAGATTGCCCAACCAAATAGAGTACATAAGTAATGTGCAGAAACGATGTTTTATAATTCACTTTTTTAAAAGGCCTGATATAGCACAGATGAGGAAATTCTACTACCCGTACATCTTTTGGAGATTTCATTCTGTTAAACAAAGAACAATAGCTCAATTCCTGAAAAGAAAGTAGAGAAAGCAGTGAGCAGAATTGCTTTCCTGGTTATATTTATGACCAAGAGAGTGAATGGAAGTGATATGCTCATGGGAAAAAATGACGAAACTATCTTAGAATGTATAATATAGCCAAAAGGAATGTTGGAAACAGACAAACATTAACTTTATACTAAGAATGTATTTATTTAGCTAACAACGTGCCGGGCTCTATTCTAAGCACTTTAAAAATTTACTTACTCTTTATGAAGTTAAAAAGAAAACAGATTAAATAAAATCATATGATTACATCAGACATTGTTAATAATCCTGTATTAAAGGATAATAAAAATGTTAAAAGATGGACATATAATCCAGGATAAATACAAAAGAATGACAGAAATACATAGAATGTGTCATTGAGGTGATACTCAAATTGAGTTAAAGACTTATAAAAGTGACTATGAAAGTTATATTTATGTAAAAAATAAAAGATTGGCCTATTTACTTGTGCTCACAGTAAAATATTGACTTATGAGGAAGAGAAGGTAAACTGATGAACTCCAGTTTCCTGTCCCTGTTGTCAAGAAAAAAAAAAAAGACATTATAATCATTTCCTTACATCGCACTCATTCCTTTATGGACTTCAGTCAGACTTCATAATTAATATTTGTTGAGGTAATAAATAAAAAAGTAAATGAAAAAATAAAAGAAAGTAGTTGCGTGATCTTTAATTTATAAATGGTGGAATGACCATGGTCACAATGAAATTCATACAGAAGATAATTAAAAGGTACTTAGCTACTTTAAATTAACTCAGGCATTATTTTCCAGCTGAAAATGAGGAGCTGGGAAGAGATGCTTTTTCAAAGTGGAAAGGGGAAGTCGGAACAAAGAAACCACCCTGGGAGTGAGGGATCCAGTGGAGAACAGGAGCAACAGTGCCACCGGGAGCATCCGGCGATGGGGAGCACCCACAGCGCTACCTAAACTTACACCCTTCCAAAGAAGGTTTCCTCTCCAGGCCTTGCCTCCCTAATTCTCATTGGCTCTGGGAATAGTTACTGATAATTCTTTAGATATCTGAAAAGCTTGTTAAAGTTATCATCCTTTTAATGTTGGTAGAACACAGAGTAATCACTGGTGACTGCTACTGTTGTGAGACACAAAAGCTTGCTACAGAAACAGACACAGCATGAGGACCTTCAATCGCTGCTGCATCCAGAAGCAAGTGCTCAGCAGCACACATGGGAGCACAAAGGGTACCAGCCACCTGGAGCCCTCCAGCAGGTTATGGAAAGACTACTGCTTGGACTTTGCCAGAACTGCTACAAACCTGGTGTGAATCACTGCAGATGAATGTATACCTGAAAGAGGGGATGCTCTTAATCACCTACTTGGCATCCATTGTAAAGGTGAGAGTGACAGTGCCTCTTAATGCCTCTTTTACACCCCTGCTCCCCGGCCCAGGAGAGAAAATAGCAATCTCTTTTCAGGAAACATGGTAGGATAGAAAGGCCAGAAATTCAAGGAGAAGAAGAGCCTGCATAAAGAAAGCTTCAAGAGACAAGTTATAACCTGGCCCAAGAATTACTAGTTGAGAGTGGGTCTAGGAAAAGAGTTTTTAGAAGTTTCCAGAACAAACAAGGGGATAGTTCTAATT
>RJWJ010037088.1:0-15723 GCA_004363605.1 Indri indri | reverse complement strand
TCCTGGGGGGCTGGCACAGGCCTGGGATGCAAAAACAAAAGGCCTTCTCCCTGCTCCTGCAAGCATTGGCCTGAGGCAGGAACGCAGGTTTCAGTTCTCAAAAGCTGGGGTGGGGGGGGGATGTTTTAAAGAGACAGAAAATATTTTTGCCACTTTTTTTCAGGCCATTCCCTGTTACAAAAATGAAAATTAAACCCAGAGTGAGATATTGCCCCACATCTGTCAAAACGGCCAGTATCAAAAAGACGAAAGGTGACAGGTGCTGACATGGATGTGGAGGGAAGGGAGCCCTTGCACACTACTGGTGGGAATGTAGATTGGTACAGCCAGCATGCAAAACAGTGCAGAGGTTCCCAAAACACTAAAAACAGAACTAAACAACATGGACTAGTAATATCACTTCTCAGTACACATCCAAAGGATATGAAATAAAATGTTGAAGAAATACATTGCAGCACTATTCACAATATCCAAGGTACGGAATCAACCCAAGTGTCCATCAATAGATGAATGGATACACAATATTTGACATATATACAGAATGGAATACCAGTTAGCCTTAAAAAAGGAAATACTGTCATTTGAAAATTGGATGTATCTAAAAAAACAGTATGTTAATTAAAAGAAGTCAAGCACAGAAAGACAAATGCTGCATTATCTTGCTTATATGTGGAATCTAAACACGTGGAAATCATAGAAGCAGAGAGTACAGTAGTGGCTACCGGGGGCTGAGGCTAGCGGGACTGGGGAATGCAGAGAGTGGCTCCAAGGGGACAAAGTTTCAGTGAGACATGTTAACGTAAATAATAAGTCACTGAAAATGAGAGAGGCACACTCAATGGAGGTTTATTAAGCCAAGATTTTAAGGACACGCCCAGAAAAAGCACAACTCACAAAGTATTTGTTGTGGACTGAGCTCTTCATAGAAGAAGTTGAGAATTTCACATTCAAAGGAAAAAGGGGGTGCACGGGAAGAAGGGCGGGGTGACAGAGGCGAGCGTGAGCTAACAGATGGTATTCTCGCGAAGTTCTATTTGGAGCTCCGAGAGTCTACGCGAGATAAGATGGACATTCAAAAAAGCGGGTAGAGGAGGTAGCCAGTGTTGTGCTTCTCAGGGAGGGTGGCAGAGCGATCACGCCCCTTCCTTGATTTGCGTCCGCGGAGATAAACTTGTAATTGACATTTAAGAATTTATTTAGGCTGCGGTCCTAATGTAACAGAGTGGTCGCCCTCCTCCCAGAGATACGGAAACATAAAATTGAGAGTGGGGAATATGTAACAGAGGGAATGGCCTGAAAAAAATGTCAAAAGATGTTTTCTATCTCTTTAAAACTTTCCCCACTTTTTTTAGGGATCGAGACCTGCCTCCCCGCCTGAGGCAGGCAGTCAGGAGGGGCTGGGGGAAGTCTTTTGTTCTCTGTGTTACAGGAGATAGCTCAGCTGAACTGTCCATTCCATCCCTGGCCTGGCACCTGGCTGGTGCAGGTCTGGGTGGTCCTCCCAGGTGGGCGGAGGTCGCAGGCTTTGTCTTTGGCTGAGATGGGATGATTAGAATCATTAACTGTAGTCAAACAGTGATAGCCTAGAACTGAGGGCTGTCCCTTTAAAAGCTCTGTATTTCTGCTTATGTACAGGAATGTGGGTTTTGACATGCTAGTCTACCATTTTCCTCCTTTGCCAGCAAAGTAATACATTTCTCTTTCCTCCTCCTCAACCATTTGTCCTCATTCTTCTGATGTGGCCTCGTGAACAAGTGCCAAGCTTTCGGTAACAGTTTTGTGTCTTATGTTGAAGTCTTTAATCCATCTTAAGGTGATTTTTGTATATGGTATAAGACAAGGGTCCAATTTCATTTCTCTGCTTGTGGATATCCAGTTTTCCCAACACTATTTATTGAAAAAACTGTCATTTCCCCATTGTGTGTTCCTGACACTTTTGTCAAAAATCAATTGCCCAAATTTAACAACATTGATTTTTTTGGTCCATGAGCACAGGATTTTAAGAATTTCTTTGTGTCTTTAACTGCTTTCATCAATATTTTATAGATTTTGGTGCACAAATATTTCACCTCCTTGGTTAAATGTACTCTGAAATATTTTTGTAGCTATTTTTAATAGAATCATTTTCTTGGTTTCTTTTCCAGATGGTTTATAGAAACTACTAGTATATAGAAACTCTACTGATTTTTGCATGCTGATTTTGTATACTGCAACTTTATCAAATTCATTTATCAGTTCTAACAGTTTTTGGTGAAGTCTTTAGGGTTTTCTATGTACAGGATCATGTCATCAGGAAATGAAGACATTTTGACTTCTTGCTTTCTTATTTGGATGCTTTTTCTTTCTTTTTCTTGCTGACCCGCTCGGACCAGGTCTTCCAGTCCTATGTTGAATAGAACTGTGCAGCCACATTTCTAGCTCAGCAGTTTTAAGGAGGCTTTCTAGGGCCTGACGCTGCACTGAATATCCCCAAGCTGTCACCCCGTCAAGGTTCATTCCTGGGATCCTTGTCAAGCACCAAGCACTTGCCGCGCACTGCAAGCAGTGGCTGCTATTCCATTTCTGTGACCTGCAAACTGAGCTCGAGTTGTTAAAGACACCTGAGGTCTCAGAGGGCACATACTGCAGGGCTGAGGCTCCATCCCAGGTAGGTCTGCCTGCACAACCTCTTGCCCTGCCACCCCCACTCGTCCTCCCATGTTCATGGAGCTGAGTTCCCTGCCGGCCCTGCCTGGCTCCTTCTGAGGGCCTTCCCCTCGAGGGCACCCCCTGCGCACAGCCGTGCTCTTCCCTTCTGCCCTGGCTCTGTCTGCTGCCCACGGGCTCACATACCTGTGGCTCCCTGCCAACTCCCCAGCAAGCCCTCTCCGAGCACCCATCTGGTCAGCTGGGTTGTCCCATCCACTGGGAAGGGTTAGGGGTTAAATTGTGCCCCTAATTCATATTTTGTCTCTCTGGTACCTTGAAATGTGACCTTATTTGGGATTTGGAGATGGGTTCTTTATAAAGATAATGAAGTTTACATGAGGTCATTAAGGTGGGCCCTAGTCCAATGTGACTGGTGTCCATACAGGAAGGGGTCATTTCAAGAAATAAGTTCTAGTATTTGATACATTAGGGAAATTATAGTTAACAATAATTTATTTTGTATTTCAAAATAGCTAGAAGAGAAGATTTGTAATGTTCCCAACACAAAGAAAAGGTAAATGTTGGAGGGACGGATAGCCTAACGATCCTGATTGGATCTGTTGGCACAAAATAAGAGACTCAGGGAAAAAATCTCAATCGGTAAATCGAATTTATTAAGCCAAAGTTGAGGATTCACCCAGGAAAAACAAAAGCCAGGGACAAACCTGTGGCTGTTTTTCCAAAGGGGAATTTGGAAGTTTCAGCATTTAAAGGCACACCGAAGGAAAAACGGGTGGGGGTAGGGTAGCAAGACAAAATGGCTACACTCTCGTGAGACCCGGGAAAATCTGCACTTTACATAAGATAAGGTGAACGTTAGAGGAGAAAAACAAGAGAGCGAAGGAAGCTTCCATTATGTAGACGCCCCTAGGTAAGCGGAAGAATGTTCGATACTGTCTTGTCTCTGTGCTGCACCTGTAAAGATAAACTTATAACTGATTATTAGCACGAAATCAGGACAGACTTTAGTTTTAGGAGCTAGACATGGCTGCAGGCCTGACGTTACAATGAGCATGCCCTTCTTATGGGAGGCCAGCAAGGAATCTCCTCAATGAATGATCTGAGGGGCCAGTTCTTCCAGGTACCTTCTCTTTTGCATAAGGAGTTCGGGAAAATAAAGGAGTTCCTAGCTTTTATTTTCTTTTTACAGATCATTACACATTGTATACAGGTATCAAAAGTCACATGTACCACCCAAATATGTGCAATTATTATATATCAATAAAAAATAAATTTCACCAAATCTCACTAAAGGCAAAAAAAAAAAAAGAGATGGGGACATTTGGACACAGAGACAAACACACATGAGGAATACCAGATTGCCAGTAAACCACCAGAAACTCAGAGAGCGGCCTCAAACAGGTTCTCCCTCACATCCTGTGGAAGCTGCTAACACCTTGGTCTCAGACTCCTACCTTCCAGAACTGTGGGACGATGCATTTCTATTATTTAAGCCACCCAGTGTGTGGAACTTTGTTACAGCAGCCCTCGCAAACCAGCACAGGGAGACAGGCCTGAGGACCAGTCCTCCCCATAGGCCAACACGCCCCTTCCCAGCCTTTGCCCATACAGTGTCTCCCCCAGCTTGCCCTTCACTTCATCCATGAGGGGCTCACCTGCCAGCCCTGTCTAGGGACAGAGAATTACTGATGCGAGGCATAGTGGCACTGACTTGGGACCAGAGGTTCTGAGTGGACCAGAAGCTTGGCCACTTTGGGGTCTGTGGCTGTCATGCTGTCACTCTGTTCTCCAACCTCCACCCCAAGGGGAACCTCTCACAACCCTGGGAGTGTCCCTAAAAGGAGATGAGACTCTGCCTTGGGGCATCTGTGACCTTGGATGTTTGCAACCTGGAGAGTTTGGACCCAGCTAGCCCTTGTAGAATAGCCATTCACAAATTAACTTTAAATGAATCAGCAACATGCAGATTTAGTTTCCCTTGAAATGTAAACAGGTTTATAGATGTTAGGAGGTGAGTTTGGATTTTTTTTTTAAGGGAGTCTGGGCACTGGCCTGTGCTGGCTGCCGGGGATCTAGAGTCAAAGGGGGACAGCTCTGCAGAGGGGCAGATGTCTGCGTCCCATGAGGCTGGCAACCGTGAGCTACGGTGTCTGCCTACACTCCCTTCTGCACCCTACCAGCATCCCATAATTGACTCGGCCCACTTTGCAGATGGAAAAACTGAGACACAGACTGGACGAGGCCCTGGCATGGAAAGAAGCAGCACTAGGATCCGGCCTGGCATCCCCTAACTCAGTCCTGAGCCCTTTCCACACGGCGAGGGTTCGGGAGCTCCGGGAAGCCGTGGGGGCCTCACACAGGGGCAGGAGCTCACTGGGGGCTGGGCCGGTGGGGCAGCCTCAGCAGGGGCACGAGGAGTGCTCAGTCCCTATTGGGTGCTGTTATTGTTCCAGTGGGTTCCAGGGCAAGAGAAACCCACTGTGGTTGGACACAATAGGATGTGAGTGGCGGGAAACTTGGCCACGGCCAGCTGGTGTAAAGGGCCCGGGGTGACGGCTCGCTCCCCCTTTCTGGAATCCTTGTCAGGGCCCAACTCACAACATTCTGGGCTTCTCGCCTGATGCCCCAGTGACTTTTCCTGGAGTCCTGGCTGCCGGGGGGCTTGCCATGAGTCACCAAGACCACTTCCTCTAGATGGGGACAGTGGACTGTGGGGAAGAGATGGGGGCCGGTATTTCAGGACAGGGGCTGTGAGGCCTGAGTCCTCCCCAAGTGAGCTGAGCTGGGTTGGGGCCAGGCTGACATCAGGGCCAGTGCTGGGAAGGGCTGGGGCTGCAGGCCCAGGCTGCTGTCCGGGATTAGCAAAGCCCTCCCTGCAGGAACTTTGGCTGCATTTCCAAGCCCCTGCTGCAGCTGGCTCCCTCCACACGCCAGGTTCCTCTACACCTACATGTCTCTGCCCCTGCTGTTCCCTTCCACCAAGCATCCTTCGCCCTTGCAGCCCAGCTCAACCCTCACCCTCCTGGCAGAGCCTGCCCAGCCCAGGGGAGGTCCTCCCTGCCCCTGGTTGGCTCCGACCATGTGTGGGGCATGTGGAGAGCATCATCTCCCCTCTCAGCAGTTGCACCTCAGGGACCTTGGGTTCTGGGGATGACAGCACCACCCCCTCCCCACCACAGTGCAGCTGGAGCCCAGCCTGGCCCTTGCCCCCTCCCACCCCCACGTCCACTGGGACCCACGGGTGCTGGAAGCTACGTCACTGACATCGCTCTTCCCCCTTGTGTCTGCACCGTCTCCAGCAAGCCCCAGGACTTCAGTCTCCACCATACATGAGGAGAGTCATGTGCAGACCCGCAGAAGCGGATTATTCAACAGCGTCTAGAAGGGCATGTGTTGGACAACAAATGCCAAGTAAAGTTTCTCTGTTACAATTGACTGTTGTCCCACCACCACCTAGGTCAGCCTCATTCTCTCCTGATGGACAGAAGGTTGGGTGGGGCTGGCTCCAGAGGCAGGATAGCTCTGGGGCTGCTTCGACCCCCTTGACTGTCCCATGAGGGCATGTAGGCTGTGTAGAGGCCCCAACAGGCAGGGCCTTGCGGTGACTGAGGAGCTCAGAATTCAATCTAGGGGTGAAAGGAGCAGTGAGAGCTTTAATCAGGGCTTTCAAAGCCTGGAGGGAAGAGATGGCTTCAGGGGCCAAAACATCAAATTCTCCAGAGCAGGCCTGCCGAAGACGAGAGATACTGCTCTCGGGGCCTGGGAACCCTGAGTGCTAAACCTCTCCAAGGCAAGAGATTTCCTAGGAACAGAGGGTTAAGCAGGACAGAGAACACTCAGAGCTCAGAAGCTGAGAAACTGATGAACACTTGGAGACCCTTCCCAGGCCTCTCACTTAGCAGCAAGGAAAAAAAGCATATCAGGCTGGAAGAGTGTCCCGGCCCTTCATGGGGCACTTGGAAAGCATCATCTTCCCACTCAGTGGTTGTGTCTCAGGAACCCTGGTTCTGGGGATGACATCACTGTCCCACTCCCCCCAACACGGAAGCTTGAGACCAGCCTGGCCCCTGCCCCCTTACACCCTCACACCCAGTAGGACCCACAGCTGCTGGAAGCTATGGCATTGACGTTCCTCTGCCCGCTTGTTGCTTTCACCATCTCCAGCAAGCCCTGAGACTTGTGCCTCAGTTTCCTCCATACATGGGGAGAGTTACTAGCAGACACATAGGAATGGATTATTCAAAAGCACCTAGAAGGGAGTGTGGTGGATAGCAAATGCTGAGTAACATGAAAAATAACAAAGACACATCATCACCAAAAGAACACAATAATTTGCCAGTAGCTGACCCTTCAAACCGCATGACAAAGAATTTAAAATAATTGTTTTAAGGAAGCTCTGTGTACTTCAACAAAATACAGAGAAATTGTTCAACAAAATCAGAAAAACAATAAGCCAATAAAATGAAAAATTAACAGATATTAAAATCATTAAAAAATCAGAAATTCTACAGCTGAAGAATACAATGAATGAAACAAAAATGCAACAGAGAATGTCAACAGCAAGACTGATCAAGCAAAACAATGTGTGAACTTAAAGATAGATTATTTGAAAATATAGTCAGAGAAGAACAAATTTAAAAAATCAAAGGAATGAGGAAGTTCTATGGGATTTATGGAAGAGTATCAAGAGAGCTAATATTTGAATTATAGAAAAGTAAGAAGGAGAAAAAAGAAAGAAAGGAATAGAAAGCTTATTTGAAGAAATAACAGTCAAAAACTTCCCAAATCTAGAGAAAGATGTAAATATCCAGTCACATAAAGGTCAAAGGTCTCTAAATAGATTCCATCCAAATAAGATGGTATCAAGACATAATCAATCTGTCAAAAATAAAAAACAGAGGATCCTGAAAGCAGCAAGAGAAAAGAAACCTATCACATGTTAGGGAACTTCAATGATGCTAACAGAAGATTTCTCAGCAGAAACCTTATCGGCCAGCACTTTGAATATATCATATGCAAAGGACAACAGGAAAAAAGAAAAATAATGTCAACCAAGAATAGTTTACCCAGCAACATTTTCCTTCAGAAACAAAAAAGAGATAAAGACTTTCCCAGACAAATAAAAGCTGAGGGAGTCATCACCACTAGACTTGCCTTAGAAGAAATGCTAAAGGGAGTTCTTCAAGCTGAAAGAAAAGAATGCTGATTAATAACATGAAACATATGAAAGTATAAAACTCACTGGTGTAAGTACGTACATAGTCAAACTCACAATACTTTAATATTGAGGTGGTGGTGTGCAAGGTACTTATATCTTTAGTATGAATGTTAAAAGAGAAAACAAAAATAATAATAGCTACAATAATTTGTTAAGGAATACACAATATAAAAAGATGTAAAATGTGACATCAAAACATGAAATGTATTTAAGGGTGGAGTAAAAGTATGGAGTTTTTTTAATGCAATCAAAGTTAAGCTGTTATCAGCTTAAAATAACCTGTTATAAATATAAGATGCTTTATATAAGCCTCATGATAACCATAAAGCAAAAACCTACAGCAGATATACGAAAGCTAAAAAGTGAGGAATCAAATCATACCACTAGAGAATATCATCTAATCAAAAAGAAAGACAGCAGGAGAGGAAGGAAGGAACAAAGGATCTATAAAACAACCAGAAAACAAATTACAAATGGCAGTAGTGAGTATTACCTATCATTAATTACCTTGAATGTAAAAAGATTAAATTCTCCAATTAAAAGATACAGAGTGGCTGAATGGATAAAGAAAAGAAGGCCTAACTATATGCTGCCTGTAAGAGACTTACGTCACCTTTGAGGACACACAGATTGAAAGTGAAGGGATGGACAAAGATTTCACACAAAGGGAAACTAAAGGAGAGCCGAGGTAGCTATGCTTATACCAGATATAGTAGACTTTAAGTCAAAAACTGTAAAGACACAAGGTCATTATAGAACGATAAAGAGGTCAATTCATCAAAAAGATATAATGATTATAAAAATATATGCACCCAACATCAGAGCACCTAAATATATAAAGCAAATATTAATAGATCCAAAGGGAGAGAGGCTGCAGCACAGTAATAGTAGGAGACTTTAATATCCCACTTTCACCAACAGACAGATCATCTAGACAGAAAATCAAAAAGGAAACGTTGGACTTGAACTGTATTTTAGACCAAATGGTCCTAACAGGCATATACAGAACATTCCATCCAATAGCAGCAAAGTACATATTTCTCAAACACACATGGAACATTCTCTAGGAGAGATCATATGTTAGGCCACAAAATAGGTCTTAACGAATTTAAGATGACTGAAATCATATCAAGTATTTTTCTTTTTACCACAATGATATGAAACCAGAAATCAATAACAGGAGAAATTTTGGAACATTTACAAATACATGAAAAATTAAACAACATCCTACTGAAAAACCAATGGGTCAAAGAAGAAATTGAAAGGTAAATGTAAAAATATCTTGAGATGAATGCAAATGGAAACACAACATACCAAAACTTATGGGATACAGAAAAAGCCATTAAGAGAGGGAATTTTATAGTAATACATGCCAGATAAAAAAAGAAGAAAGAATTCAAATAAATGACCTAATATTAAACCTCAAGCATCTAGAAAAAGAAGAATGGATTAAGCCCAAACGTAGTAAAGGAAAAAAAATAATAAAGATCGGAGCAGAAATAAATGAAATAGAGACTAGAAAAACATAGAAAAGATCAACAAAACCGAGTTGGTTTTTTGAAAAGATAAATAAAATTGGCAAACTTTTAGATAGACTAGGAAAAAGAGAGGGCTCGAAATCAGAAATGAAAGAGGAGACATTACAACCGATACAACAGAAATACAAAGGATCATGAGAGACTACTATGGGCAATTATAGGCAAACATACTGGATAACCTAGAGGAAATGGACAAATTCTCAGACACAAAAAACCGACCAAGACCGAATCACGGACAAATAGAAAATCTTAACAGACCAACAACAGGTGAAGAGATCGAATCGGTAATAAAGTCTCTCATCAAAGAAAAGCCCAGAACCTGACATCATCACTGCTGAATAATACCAAGCATTTAAAGAAGAATTAACACCAATTCTTCTCAAACTCTTCCAAAAAATTGAAGAGAAGGAAATACTTCCAAACTCTTTTTTTGAGGCCAGCATTACTCTGGTGTCAAAGCCAGACAAGGATACTACAAGAAAAGAAAATTATAGTTCAGTATTCCTGAGGAACACAGATGAAAAATCCTCAACAAAATACTGAAAAACCCAAATTCAACAGCACATTAAAAGCATCATTCACTATGATCAAGTGGGATTTATCCTTTTGATGCAAGAATGGTTTAGCACACGTAAATCAATAAATGTTATCTACCACATTAACAGAATAAAGGACAAAAACTCTATGATTACCTCAATAGACACTAAAAAGGCATTCTACAAAATTCAACATCCTTTCTTGATAACAACTCTCAACACATTAGGTATAGAAGGAATTATCTGAACACAATAAAGGCCAGATACAAGTGCGCAGCTAATATCATGCTCAACTGTTGAAAGCTGAAAGCTTTTCGTCTAAGATCAGGAATATGACAAGGATGCCCACTGTTCTGCAGTGAGCGGGTCGATGCAAACCTACCCCCAAAGGCCTAGGGAGCTGACAGACCAAAGAAAGAGGCTGACAAATCCAGTTTCTCAGAAAGAAACATTTAACAGGGACTCATGAACAGAAGCCATGTCTTGGGAGATGCAAGAAAGTGGATTTCTGCGCTGTTATCCCCCAACCACAGGGCTTATATACCATCGGGAATTTGTCTAAGGGCAGAATTTATAGTAAGTATCTTGGGGGCATTCCCAGAATTAAGGTTAATCAGAAGTCATCATGGTGGATTAACATCCAAGATGGAGTTGCTTTAGCCTTCCCACCTACTCTTGCCACTTCTGTTCAACATAATGCTGGAAGTTTTAGCCAGAACAATAAGGAAAGAGAATGAAATAAAAGACATCCAGATTCAAAAGGAAGAAGTTAAATTGTCTCTGCTTGATTAATTAAAGGCTCCAACATAACGCCTGAAACTATAAAACTACTAGAAGAAAACATAGGGGAAAAGTTCATGATATTGGTCTAGTCTAGGCAATCATATGTTGGTTGTGATCCCAAAAGCACAGGCAACCAAAGCAGAAATAGACAAACGCAATTACATCAAACTAAGATGCTTCTGCACAGCAAAGGAAATGATCAAAAGGGTGAAAAGACAACATGTGGAATGGGAGAAAGTACTTGCAAACCATACCTCTGATAATGGGTTAATATCCAAAATATATAAGGAACTCAAATAACTCAATAGCAAGAAAACAAATAACCCAACTTAAAAATGAGCAAAGGACCTGAATAGATATTTCTCAAAAGAAGCCAACAGGTAGATGAAAAAATGCTCAACTTCACTAATCATCAAAGAAATGCAAATTAAAACCACAATGAGATATCACTTTACACCTGTTAAAATGGCTATCAAAAAGATGAAAGACAAGTGTTGGAGGAAATGTGGAAAAAAGGGAAGCCTTGTACACTGCTGGTGGGAATGTAAATTAGTACATTCGTTATGGAAAACTGTACGGAGGTTGTTCACATAACTAAAAATAGAACTACCATGTGATCCAGCAAGCACACTTCTGGGTACATACACAAAGGATATGAAATCACATGTTAAAGTGATATCCACACTCCCATGTTCGTTACAACATGACTCACAATAGCCAAGATATGGAATCAACCTAAAAGACTACCAACAGATGGGCATAGAAAATATGGTGCATATACGCAATGGAGCACTAGTCAGCCTTAAAAAGGAGGGATCCTCTATCTGTGACAGCCGGGGTGAACCAGGAGGACACTACACTAAGTGAAATAGGCAAGGCACAGAAAGACAAATACTGCATAATCTCGCTTATACGTGGACCCTAAAAGAGTTGAACTCACAGAAGCAGAGACTAGAATGGTGGTTACCAGAGGCCAGTAGATGGTGACCGCCTTGGGAGCTGTTGGTCAAAGGACACACAATTTCAGTTAGGCAGAGGAATGCATTCTAGAGATCCCTTGTCCAACATGGGGATTATAGGTAATAGCGACACCTTGCATAGTCATAAATCTCTTAGAAAGTAGATTTTAAGAGTTCTCACCACAAAAAAGATAGTACGTGAAGTAATGCATATGTTAATTAGCTTGATTTAGCTATTCCTAAATGTACACACAGAGACGGTCCTTGACTTACGATGGTTTGACTTAGATTTTTTTGACTTTACGATTCTGCAAAAGCAACATGCATTTGGTAGAAACATTCACCTGAATTTTGAATTTTGGTCTTTTCCTGGGCTAGCGACACACCATAAGATACTCTCGTGGGATTGTGGCCAGTGACAGCAAGCTGTAGCTTCCAGTTGGCCACGATCACAACGGCAAACAACCAATACTCTACAGGGCTCTGTGTAGCCAGAGTTTTTTGAATAATAATGAAAAGAAGAAACAAACTGTGCAATCAAAGCCTGGTATCTTCCTAGAGAACACTATGCCGCTAAACCATCAGCAAGTGTCAACACCCCGGCGCCTTCTCCCCGCGATTCTCGAGCCCCTCAGAAGAGAGAGAAATTGATGGCCCTGCCTGTGGCATCCCAGCATCCAGCAATTAGTTTCAGTTCTGTGCTTCAAACCCGGGCCCGGTGTGCGTTAAGCTGTGTGCGTCGGTGGTGAGGACTCGCACAGCCCTTCTGTCTGTCACTCTCAGCGCAGTGTTCAGTAAATGACATAAGATATTCAACACTTCATTGCAGAACGGCTGCAGCTAACGAAAGTGTTCTGAGCATGTTTACGGCAGGCTGGGCTAAGCTCTGATGTTTGGCAGGTGAGGTGTATTAAATGCATTTTCAACTTATGATATTTTTAACTTTCCACTTACAATCAAGACGTAACCCTGTCGTAAGGAGCGTCTGTATAACAAAACATCATGTTGTCCACTGTAAATAAATATGCAATTTTTATTGGTCAATTAAGAAAGGAAGGAAGGAAGGAAGGAAGGAAGGAAGGAAGGAAGGAAGGAAGGAAGAAATGCATCCTGTGACCGGGAGGGAAGGTGACTGTGCTGTCAGTGGGGGTCCTTGGGTGGGCCCCTCTCCTCTTTAGGCCTCTTTTCACCCTTGTGTGAATCAGTCTAACTCTCCTGGGTTGATGGGTGGGTCATAGCCATGGGTAGAAGGGGTGGTAGGAAGCGCCCAGATGAGGCAGAGACTTGACTCAAATTCCCCCTCTGGCCATGACTGGCAGACGGTGATGCCGGTAGGTCTAGAGCCTGTTCCCACCTCCAGTAACTACAAACCTGACTTCCCTGCCCAGCAGTGGGTGGCATGGCCAGACTCTGGGATGGAGTTCTTGTTCTTCAAGGGACTCAATGCTCTGCTCCTCAGTTTCCTAGTCTGTACAATGGGTCGACACCAGGGTTCTGGCGTCACCGTAAGCACAGAATGCAAGCAACACCTCAACACCCACTGTCGGCTGAAGGTCATTTGCTCCATCCTCACCCTGGTGAGTCAGGTCAAGCCTGGGCCCCCGCAGGGCAGCCTCTCCCCACCGAGCACTGGGCTCCTTGGCCCAGGCCACGCCTTGTCCAGTCCAGATACCACCTGGCCCGGGTTGTCCACCCTCCAGAGTACTGTCTGCCCCTGGGTTTGAATTTGCATGAGATTTCAGTATTTGCGTCTCCCTGAGCTTGTTGCAGAGCTGCTGACTTCCTGCCGTGGCTGTGTGCCTGTCCAGACCGTCCCCTTTGCTGAGAAAGTAGGGAGGACCGTCTCGCTGGCCGCGGCCTGGTGCCCTGGGATTTACTGTCCCACGCCCCCCACGTGCTCCACCGCCACCATCCCCTCCTCGGGTCCTGGAGCTAGACGGTGTGTCCAGGGAAGCATCACGCTCTCGGAGCTTGCTGGGCTGTCCCGCCAGGGGCAGTGTCACCTCTGCCCAGCCGAGGGGGGCAGCAACCCCAAGGTGCATTGGTCTCCCAGAAGGAAAACGAATCGTGGGGAACCAGAGATTCGCAGATGTGTGCTAGGTGCGCTTGGGGCTGAGATCTGAGGCTCTTGGTACAAATGTCCCTTCAGGTGCTTTCCTTCTACTTTGCTGAGACCCTCGCAGAGGATTTGAAGGTCCGGGGAAGGGGACGGGAACACACTGAGCACCAGGCTCCTGCTCCTGCTGGGCATCACGTGCTCCATCTCACGTGGTCCTTGCAAACTAGGTGGACGGTTGTCGTTAGAGCCCATTTTACGGATGAAGAGACCAAGGCTCACAGGTAGGAAGAGAGTTGCAGCTTGTCTGAGGTGGAGCCAGGCATCAGCTAACGTGAGCCTGGGATGTGGGCAGGTTCCCTGCGGTGGGAGCTGGGGCCAGGGACCATCCTTTTTTAACCCAAGAGCCCTGCAGGACCTCAGACCACGATAAATTCTGGAAGCCCCCACTCTGCTCATCCCACACCGGACGCCACCCCCAGGTGAGAGAACAGCTTGGGCAAAGGCTGGGAGGTGGGAAGTTCCGCCTTGTTCTGGGAATGGCGCAGGGCTGAGGCCAGCCGGACTGGGGAGGATCCCGGGTGCCAGGAGCACTGCGAGGTCACAAGGACTCAGGGTGTTTTCAGAGGGCCGCCTGGCTGCCCCACTGGGGACGGCGGGGAGGAGGGAGGTGGTGACGCAGGTCAGAGGAGGAGCTGCAGCCTAGAGAGACAGAGCAGCAGAGACAGAGATGGAGAGACAGAGAGACAGAGAGACAGAGGGGGCCCAAGTGTGCCTGGCTGGTGCCTCTTTTTGGCCTGGCTGTGAGTCCGGGAAGAAGTGACAGGAGGCAGGAAGGCTGGGGACACCAGGGGGCAGCCATGTCAGGGCCAGGACTGGTGTGTCAGGGTAGGCACCCCCCATGCCACATCCAGGGGCCTCTCCCTGCCCCAGGTCTGCCATGGGACATGCAGGGACACGGGTGGGCGGGCAGATGGAGGGGAGGCTTGTGCCACCTACAGTCCTCAGGCCAGCTTCTGGGTGGCCACCCACATGCTCTTGGTGGGCCCAGAAAGGGCCCTTTGTGGTGGCTGTCTTGCTCTGTGTCATGAGAGGCACAGTTGAGCTCAGTGGCCTTGGGGCCACCACGCTCCCCCCCGTAGGCCCCTGGTGGGTGCAGCCACGGCTGGCCGAGCAGGCAGAGCTCTGCCCCCCGGGGCCACTTTCCCAGGCTGACCCCCTGGGCCAGGGCCCTGTGGGTGGGTGGCAGTGCCCCAGCCCACCCTGGGGAGGGGGCAGTCACATCTCCTGTGTGGCCCAGTGGCCCCCCTCAGGGACTATAATTGGCAGGGCCACAAGGAGGCTTTTGTTGACCCTTTGACAAGGGCAGGCACATGGCAGGGGGTGTCCTTTCATCTCTCAGGCCCCCAGTTACCCCTTTCTGTGGTCTGGGCCAAGAGGCTTTTAAATGGCAACTGTCAAGGGGCCGCGGGGGGCCTTGTGGGGGTGTGGAGAGGGCAGGGGTGGCTGCGGGGCCGCTCACAAAGGAGTGAACATTTGCTCCTGGAGAGGGGACCAAAGAGGCTCTCCTGGGTTTAAAAATAGACGCCTGGTCAGAGGTTCCAGCTACCCGGCCAGGACGCTGCGAGCCTCCGTGCAGTGCGAGGCCCCTCTTCCCCCCTTCCCAGTGCAGGGGTCCACCTGAGCACACCCTGGAGAAGACCACTCCCCACGCAGTGACCCCCTGCCCTCGCTTCTGCTGTTCCTCCGCCTGGAACGCCGGGGCGGGGCGGACCCTTCTTTATCTCTCAAAGGCTACCCCCCCCAGCCCCGAGTAGGGCTGTCTCCTCTACCTTTCCCTGCCGGGGGACACTCACTGACATGTCACTATGCCCTACTAATCTGGGCACTCCTGGATGGCAGGGCTGTCACCACGAGCCCTTGTCCCCAGCACAGTGCCTGGCACCCAGAGAAGGAAGGGACGGAGCGATCGCCAACGGCAACC
>RJWJ010037087.1:0-15686 GCA_004363605.1 Indri indri | reverse complement strand
TTTGAGACAGAGTCTCACTCTGTTGCTCAGGCTGTTATCAAACTCCTGGGCTCAAGTGATCCTCCTGCCTCAGCTTCCCAACTAACTGGGACTACAAGTGCACCCAGCTCCTCAACAATCTTCATTCATCTCAATTATACCCACTTTTTACTAGATTATTTTGAAGCATATCTCAGATATCATTTTATCAGTAAATACTTTAGTAGTATCTTTAAAAGATACTCTTTAAAAAAAAAGAGTGAATCTTCAAATTTCCCTTATTTCCCTTATTGTCTCATGTAATTCTTTATTTTATTTTATTTTTTTAATTTTTTATTTTTTTTGGAGACAGAGTCTCACTCTGTTGCCCAGACTAGAGTGCCGTGGCGTCAGCCTAGCTCACAGCAACCTCAAACTCCTGGGCTTAAGCAATCCTTCTGCCTCAGCCTCCCAAGTAGCTGGGACTACAGGCATGCACCACCATGCCTGGCTAATTTTTTCTATATATTTTTAGTTGTCCAGCTAATTTCTTTCTATTTTTAGTAGAAACGATGGTCTCACTGTTGCTCAGGCTGGTCTCGAACTCCTGACCTCAAGTGATCCACCAGCTTCGGCCTCCCAGAGTGCTAGGATTACAGGTGTGAGCCACCACGCCCAGCCCCATCTCATGTAATTCTTTTAAGGTTCATTTGTTTGACTCAAGATCCAAATATGAATCACACATTGCATTGACTGATCTCTCAATCTACAAGTTCTCTTTCCCTCTTTTTTTTTTAAATCCTTTGAAAATAATTTATTGAATAAACCAGATTGTTTGGTCTATAGAACTTCCCATGTTCTGGGTTTTTCTAATTACATTCTGAGATGTTGTTTAAAATATTCCTCTGGCCGGGCGTGGTGGCTCATGCCTGTAATCCTAGCACTCTGGGAGGCGAGGCAGGCGGATCGTTTGAGCCCAGGAGTTTGAGACCAGCCTGAACAAGAGCGAGGCCCCGTCTCTACTAAAAATAGAAAGAAATTAATCGGACAACTAAAAATATATAGAAAAAATTAGCCGGGCATGGTGGCATGTGCCTGTAGTCCCAGCTACTCGGGAGGCTGAGGCAGGAGGATTGCTTGAGCCCAGGAGTTTGAGGTTGCTGTGAGCTAGGCTGACGCCACGGCACCCTAGCCCAGGCAACAGAGCGAGACTCTGTCTCAAAATAAATAAATAAAATAAAATAAAATATTCCTCTGCCTCTGGTATTTCTATAAAATAGCAGTAGATCTAGAGGCTTGATCAAATTCAATTTTCTGGCAAGAGTATTTCATAAGTTGTATACTTCCTATTTTATCCCTTCAGGATGCACTTACTTTCTGGAAGACTATATGTTTTTGATGTTTAGGTTGCTTAGGGGAATTGTCATCCTGGTCCATCCATTGTAAATTTCCCCATTAGCTTTTATGATTTAAGCAACTATTAATACTTACTACATAGACCTATAATTATTTTACAAAAGGTCACAAAACAGTGGTATTCTATTTCTACCATTACTTCTTCATTTTGTTAGCTGGAATTCTTCTATGTAGAAGAACTTTCCTCAGGACTATTTGGTTATCCTAAGACATGGTTGGTACAGGAAAGGCAGGAAATGCTGGCTTCTTTCTCTTTATTAAGTAGTATTCAGACTAATGAATAGGTTCTCTATTATCCTCCAAATGTGATGACCAAAGTTTTCTCCAAAGGGTCTTATAAATCTTTATTTTTAAAAAAGGGTTTATTCTTAGATCTCTCATATTTGGGCTGCTAGTGTAAATGGTGTATACATAGGCTTTTCCATTTGAAATAGTTATTAAAATTTTGTGTTGAAAATTTTATTAGTGATAAAAATATAGAGGAAGACCTATTAGAAATGAGAAATTTTTAAGTTAGTGCTTCTCAGACTATCTGTATTAAATAGTCTATTTTTGAGGTTTTAAATATTAATATTCCAATCCACTGAGGACCAGTATTTATAAAATACAACAAAAATTAATTACTGACTTACATGATTCCACATGGTCCTCTGTTAACCAACACCAAGGAAGGTGGCTGGACTTGAACTGTCTTGCCAGTATCTCAGCCAAGACAGATGGCCACAGTTTGGATTAACTATTGCTGCTAAGAAACCAGCCAAAGTTTACTTAAATGACAACATATCTCTTAGAGTTCTGTAGGTTAACTGGGCTCAGGTGGGCCGTTCTTGCTTAGCGTCTCTTGTGTGGTTACAGACAGATGACATCTGGAGCCTGAGTCATCTACAGGTTTGACTGGGCCGAACATCCAAGAAGGCTTCTTTACTCACGTCTGGCACTTCGGCTGGATTGGCAGGAACAGCTGGGGGCTAATCAGCTAATTCAGTATCAGCAGCCTCTCCACGCAGCTAGCTTGGTCTTCCTCACAGCATGGTCACAGAGTAGCAGGACTTCTTACACGGCAGCTGGTTTCCCTAGACTGCATGCTTCAAAAGGCCAACTTAGAAACAGCAAAGCTTTTTATGACCCACCCTCAGAAATCACAGTGGCATTTCCACCCCCTTTTAGTGATAAAAGCAGGTCACAAGACCAACCCAGATTAACATGGGAGGAAACTAACAGAGTGTGAAAACTGGACCCGGTGCGGTGGCTCACGCTGGCAATCCTAGTACTTTGGGAGGCCAAGGCATGAGGCCAGGAGTTCGAGATCAGCCTAAGCAAGAGCGAGATCCCATCTCTACTAAAAATAGAAAAAATTAGCAGGGCTCGGTGGTGTGCACCTGTAGTCCCAGCTACTTGGGAGGCTGAGGCAGGAGGAATGCTTGAGCCCAGGAGTTTGAGGTTACAGTCAGCTATGATGGTGCCACTGCACTCTAGCTAGGTGAAAGAGAGAGACCCTTTCTCAAAATTAAAAAAAAAAAAAGAGGATGAGTACCACCAGCTGTGGTATACTTGAATGCCAACATGGAAACTACCTCTCATAGCCCCTACGCAAGGGAACTCCTGGAGAAATAAGAAGCTGTGGAGACAGAGCTGAGGGGGTTAATTAGAAGATATTGAGCAAGAGTGGGTCTTTCAGAAACTATGCAGTGGGTGGTCGGCAGACCCACCTAGTCCACACCACCCATCCCCCATACTCTCTCTTCCCTCCCCCAGTATGAAACTCATACACTCCCCTCTAAGGCAGCCAGCATTGGGCACCTTCCACAAAGAGGACATTTTCAATGAAATTCCCAAGCCAACAATTCAAAACTCTGCTGATCTCCCCCTGTCTACCCTGTTTATGTGGGCTGGGAGGAAGAGGAGGTGCCTAGGGTGGTGGCTCTGGGTGATTTGGCCAGCTCAGACATTTCTTACTAAACCCTAGAGATCTGTGTAGATTCCCAACTTTTGGTACCTGACACCATTGTGCATGGATATGGAATGTATTCACCAATTTTGGAGCAAGAGGGAAAGCATTACTCAACATCCTATTACTCTAGGCAAGGCCACAGCTGCATAATAACTCTGTTTTTGTTCCCATTAAATATTTCCTCCAAATTCCATCCTGTAAGACATGTGACTTAATGAATTTCCTGTACATTGAAAAAAAATAATGCTTGTGGGATGATTAGCAAAGTCACACAGGTGGGCCAGCAGTAGAGCTTCGTCAATATTCCTATTCACAACATATTTTATACAGGGTGCTCATGAGAATTCCACCAATGCCCCATTACCATCACGGATCTTGTTGCAGCTCCTACACAGCGAATTGATATATTCTTCAGAGGTTTGTGAGATAAAAGCTAAAATGGTTTTTGTGATCTAGCTTTCTATCCGGAAACAACAGTAACTAATAAGGTTCTTTTACTTTTTTTTTTTGGCATGATACTATGTTAATATTAGCTTGATACAAAATTTAAAAGATATTAAAAACATGATACAAAATTTAAAAGGTGCAAAAGGATGTTCATTGAAAAGTAAATTCTCCTCCTACTTTTCATATCCAGCAACCTGTTTTCACTTTCCAGAGGCAACCATTAGTTTCAGTTTCTTTTGCATTTTACTGGAGCTAAGCATATTTTTTACACTAGATTTTCATCATTTTAATATAACATACATCAATCGAATGTGGTCTGTTACACAAAATCTGTCGAGATGTATTCCTATTTAAAACTCATCTTCTATTACATCTTAGAATGTTTTGGCCTTTTTTACCTTTAACTATATATCTTTTCATGTGATTTATGCCATTACAATTAGTTTTGTGGGGTTTTTTGTTTTGTTTCTTTTTGGAGACAGAGTCTCACTCTTGTCACCCTGGCTAGAGTGTAGTGGCATAATCATAGATCACTGCAACTTCAAACTCCTGGGCCCAAGCGATCCTCCTGCCTCAGCCTCCCAAGTAGCTGGGACTAAAGGCATGTGCCACCACAACTGGCTAATTTTTTCTATTTTTAGTAGAGATGGGTTCTCGCTCTTGCTCAGGCTGGTCTTGAACTCCTGAGTTCAAGTAATCCTCCTGCCTCAGCCTCCCAGAGTGTTGGGCTTAAGGCATGAGCCACCTTGCCCGGACAGTTTTGTTTTGTTTTGTTTTTTAAATCACTTTTTTACTGTTTAAAAAAGTAATAAATGGGCCAGGTAGGCTCATGCCTGTAATCCCAGCACTTTGAAAGGCTGAGGTGGGAGGATTGCTTGAGGCCAGGAGTTTGAGATCAGCCTGGACAACATAGTGAGACCTCGTCTCTACAAAAAATTTAAAAATTAGCCAAGTGTGGTGGCACTTGCTTGTAGTCCCAGCTACTCAGGAGGATGAGGCGGGAGGATCACTTGAGCCCAGGAGTTTGGGGCTGCAGTGAGATATAATGACACCACTACACTCTAGCCTGGGCTCAGAGCAAGACGCTGCCTCTGAAATAAAATAATATAAAAAAAAGTTCCTACAATAAATACATTGGTAGGCAAAAATGAGTCATTAATATTTACTACTCTTTGAATGGTTTTGTAAGATCTTTTTATACTCTCTATTAGTTTTCTGTTGCCACATAACAAATTACTACAAATACGGCAGCTTAAAACAACACCTTAGCTCAGTAGTTCCATCTACTTGAGAAGCTGATGTGGGAGAGTCATTTGAGCCCAGGAGTTCGAGGCTAGCCTGAGAGATATAGTGAGACCTCCTCTCTAAAAACAAACAAAAAAACATTTATCATCTAACAGTATCCATGGGTCAGAGGTTCTCTGCTGAGGGTCTCACAAGGCTGAAATTAAGGTGTTAGCCAGGCTGTGTTTTCATCTGGAGATTTTTTTCCTTTTTTTTTTTATCTTTTTGTTTATCATCTGGAGACGAGACTGGGAAAGAATATGCTTCCAAGCTCATTCAGGTTGTTGGCAGACTTCATTTCCTTGCAGTTGTAGGACTAAGGTCACCAGCTTTTCGCTGGTGGTCATCTGGAAGCCGCCCACAGGTCCTAGAGGCCGCCATAGTTCCCTGCTATGCGTCTCTCTCCGGAGCAGTTCCCATTGCCGCGGGCTTCCTCAAGGCTGGGAGGACAGTCTCTAGCTCTGTCTGCAAAGAAGGAGTCTTATATAACATAGTGTAAGGAGTGGTGGCATCCAATCAGCTTTGCTATACTCTGTTTGTTAGAAGAGAGTCATAGGTCCAACCTGCACACAAGGGGAAGGACACCAGGAAGCAGAGATCACTGGGGTTACCTCATGGTCTGTCACCACACATTCTCTATGCAATTCTAATTTCCCCTTGAAATACAAACAAAAGCGTTAGGGGGAAAAATGGCAAAGGGCTTCATGAGCATTTTATACCAAGCTATAAAGGCCGACTTCATTACTTCAGGTCTGTTGTTTCAAGTACAGGCTTTTTTTTTTTTTTTTTTTTTGAGACAGAGTCTCGCTCTGTTGCCGGGGCTAGAGTGCTGTGGCTTCAGCGTAGCTCACAGCAACCTCAAACTCCTCGGCTGAAGTGATCCTCCTGCCTCAGCCTCCCAAGTAGCTGGGACTACAGGCATGCACCACCATGCCTGGCTAACTTTTTATTTCTATTTTTAGCTGACTGGCTAATTTTTTTTCTATTTTTAGTAGAGATGGGGGTCTCACTCTTGCTCAGGCTGGTCTCAAACTCCTGACCTTAAGTGATCCTCTCGCGTCAGCCTCCCAGAGTGCTAGGATTACAGGCGTGAGCCACCACGCCCAGCCTCAAGTACAGGCTTAACAAATATATGCTAAGACAGCAAATGTGTCGAAAAAAAATTTTTTGCGATATTTTTGTCTTTTTCAATGCATAACTGTCAGCTAGAAAAATTTTGAAGTAAATTTCCTTTTTTTGTTTTTTCATCACAAAGCTAACAAGATTTTTTTTTAATTTTTTTTTTGGGGGGGGACAGAGTCTCGCTCTCTCACATTGGGTAGAGTGCAGTGGTGTCACCATAGCTCACTGCAACCTCAAACAACTGAGCTCAAGTGATTCTCCTGCCTCAGTCTCTCAAGTAGCTGGGAGTACAGGCATGTGCTACTATGCCCAGCTATTAGATAATTTTTCTATTTTTGTAGAGACGGGGTCTCATTCTTGCTCAGGTTGGTCTCAAACTCCTGAGCTCAAGCGATCCTCCCGCCTCGGCCTACTAGAGTGCTAGGATTACAGGCCTGAGCCACCGCGCTGGCCTGCTAACAAGATTTTGTAATGTAGTATTGTAATTTCCAAAACAGGTTTTCGAGGCACCCATTTTGGGGTTCAAACCCCGCTCTACCCATTCATTTGCTATGGAAACTTATTCACTTCCTATTTCCTTCCATCTTCAGACCTTTGCATATGCAGTTCTCTCCTCCTATATAAACTCTTTACCTTCATCTCTTCTTACCTAGGTCTTTACTCACATCTCTTTCAGGAAGTCTCCTCTGATTTTGGAGAGTTGGTTGCGTCTGTTAAGTTGCCTCATTGTGTGCATAAAGTAGAGATTTGCATTCTTACTGACCTTTCAGCTTCTGAACCCTAGTCTGCATTTGGGGACGCTTCACCATATGAAGAAGGTGATTCATCTTTCACCACAGAGGCTGAACGTGCCAGATACTTGTTTTCCTACCTTTACAGCAGGCAGGAAGCTGAGACAGAACCTTGACTGCACTAGTTAGTTCCACAACAGAATTCTAATAAATAAGGAACAACGAAGCTATGAAGCAGGGGTCACAGGGAAATCCACTGTAGCGAGGGCACAGAGGTGGTAGCACCTGTTTCCAGAGGCAACAGTCAGGGGTTCAGAGCAGAGCCCAGTGCCCAGGGTGGCTGGCGTAGATGCCAAAAACCGTGGAGTATAGCCCAGAGGGGGCAGAAGCTTTGTCATCATAGAACCAGCTCCACAACTTTTCAAGGCATGAGCCCCTGTGATGGGATTAGTACCTGTATAACTTCCCAACCTGGTTCTCTGGCTCTTCTGGAGATTTCAGCAGCTACCAAATGCCATTGTAATAAATTTTCTTTCCGTTTACAGTAAACTCAGACTGGTTTTCTGCTGCTTGCTACTAAGGACCCTGTGTTACTACTGCATCCTCCCCCGATCACCACACTTAGTGCAATTTCATTGCTTACTCCTCCGTTGCCGTGCTAGGCTATGAAGTCCTTGATCTGTCTTATTTATCACTGGATCCTCAGTACCTGGTAAGCACCCAGGAGGAAATTGGTTGAATGAATGAATGAAACTCTCATTTCCTTATCTATAAATTGGGAGTAATAGTTCTTAAGGAAGATTGTGAACATTTTTCTAACAGGAAAGAAATCTGGTTATCTTCCATCCCATCCATCTTGTTTTATAAACAAGGCCCGGAAAGAGTAAATGATTTGCCTAAGTTTGGTGGATGAGTTTGGAGGTTTTTTGTTTGTTTGTTTTTCTAATCACTAGACAAGCAGGGATGGAACTCTTTTTGACTCCCAAGTCAACACACATTCTACACACTGTGATGTCTATGAAATATTGTTACAGACTCAATGTTTGTGTTCCCTTCGATTCATATTTGAAACCCTGATCTCTAATTAGGGGTTAGGTATTAGGAGGTAGAGCCCTCAGGAGGTGATTAGGTTTAGGTGAGATCATGAGGTGGAGGCCCTATGATGGGATTAGTACCTGTGTAAGAAGAGGAAGAGACACCAGCACTTCCTCTCTCCACAGGAGGATACAGCAAGAAGAAAACCATCTGCAAGGCCAGAAGGGGGCCCTCACCAAAACCTAGCCATGCTGGCACCTTGATCTTGGACTTGCAGCCTCCAGAACTGTGAGAAATAAATGTCTGCTTTTTTGTTTTTGTTCTTAGAGTTGGGGTCCCACTATGTTGCCCACGCTGGAGTGCCGTGGCTATTCACAAGCACCATGATAGCACACTATAACCTCAAATCCCTGGCCCCAGCAGTCCTCTCATCTCCGCCTCCCAAGTAGCTGTGACTACAGGCATGCTCCACCGCACCTGGCTAATAAATGTCTGTTTAAGCTACCCAGTCTATAGAATTGTGTTACAGCAGCCCGAGCTAAGGCAATTATTTTATTTTATAACATTTTCACTTTAAACTTAAGCAAAATGAATATACATGCATTCATTTGTAGGCAGAGCAGAAGGCAGGTGCCAGCATCATAAAGAACATCACATGTAGGCCGGGCGCGGTGGCTCATGCCTGTAATCCTAGCACTCTGGGAGGCTGAGGCTGGAGGATTGCTTGATCTCAGAAGTTTGAGGCCAGCCTGAGCAAGAGCAAGATCCTGTCTCTACTAAAAATAGAAAGAAATTAGCCAAACAACTAAAAATAGAAAAAATTAGGTGGGCATGGTGGTGTGTACCTGTAGTCCCAGCTACCTGCGAGGCTGAGATAGAAGGATTGCTTGAGCCCAGGAATTGAAAGTTGCTGTGACCTAGGCTGACGCCATGGCACTCTAGCCCAGGCAAGAGAGTGAGACTCTGTCTAAAAAAAAAAAAAAAAATGTCTCATGTAAGGTGTCAAGTTTGGCAAACAGCATGTGCATTGTGTTTGCTCTGTATGCTCAGGTGTGAAAGAGTGAGAATTACTTATGCCCAGGAGAACTCTAGTACATATGTTATTTCATTTAGTACTCTCAGGAACCCTATAAAGTAAACATTATTATTCTACAGGTTTTTGTTGTTGTTTTTATTTCTTTTTTGGAGAGACAGGGGTCTCACTATGTTGCCCAGGCTGGTCTCAAACTCCTGGCCTCAAACATTCCTCCTGCCTAAGCCTCCCAAAGTGCTGGGATTACAGGTGTGAGCCACCGTGCTGATTCTACAGATCTTTTTTTAAAGGAATAAAAAATAGGCTCAGTGAAGGTAATTGAATTATTCTGGGCACTGGCAAACGTCAAGTAGCAATGACCAAATTAAAGCCAAATAAATTGCTCACTTTCAACCCATCCCTTTCCCCAACACTAAATTAAATCATTAATTTACAATCCTGTGGAATTTTTCATAGTCTAGGCAGGCCCTTCCCTTCTTTCTTTTGCCTGTTTAAGTCTTGCCACTCTTGGTACCTCTGGGGAGAGGGGGAGAGTTCATAATGACAGATCGTTAAATCTTCTAACCCTTTCAGATTCTTGTAAGTATCTTCTGACTTTTGTCACATTGCCATAAATAAGCCCAGGAGAACCTACTTCATAAATGGCTTCTTGTCTGTGCTTTAGGTAATTGGTGCGAATTTCCTTAAGTCTATAAATTCAAAGCATTAATGAACCGCAAATAGACTTAAGGCTATTGAATCCCGGTTCCTATTCTTGACCTTCTCATTTAAGTCCCACTTAGCTACTAAAAAGATTCACAGAGAGATTTAAAGTTAAGTATAAACGTCCTCACTGTTGAATGAAATGTTTTTTCTTTTGATAGTCTTCGGGGACAACACAAACTCCTGGAAGATGTAGGATTCTTTCACCCACGCAGTGCAAAAATATATCTAACATATCTTTGGCATTAACTCCCCAAACCCTAGAATCCGAAGCATATTCCCCGGGCGCCCTAAACTGCGAGTTGACGGAGACCCGCCGCCCAGCAGACCCATTCAAGGTCACGGGAGCAGGTGCAGCCCTGCACCGGCGCGTCCCGGCCTGTTTCCTTCTCCGCAGTCGGCTCACGCTCTCTCCCCACTCCTGGGGCTCACCCCAGACGACTGCGACCTGCGGGGAGACCCCAGCCAGCCTGCCAGGTGGCGGGGCTTGGAACCGCGCCTCCGGAAGGTTCCTGAGTGGCTGGCGGCGGGGCGGCGCCGGAGGCCGGGGCGGGGCGGCGGCGTGCGGGGGGCCGGGCTGCGCCTCCCCGGCCGCCCGGCCGCGCCCGTTGGCGGAAGCTGCGCTCCGCCCCGCGGGAGACGCGCCGGTGGAGGGTCGGCGGCGGCACCGCGCCCGCTGTCCCCGCTCTGCCCGCTGGCTCCCCTCCAGCGCAGGACCGGCGCGCCGCGCTCCCCGGGCCATGCCGTCCTTAGCCATGGACCTGCGGATGCTCTCCCGGGAGCTCTCCCTCTACCTGGAGCACCAAGTCCGGGTTGGCTTCTTCGGCTCGGGGGTGGGCTTATCCCTGATCCTGGGCTTCAGCGTCGCGTACGCCTGCTACTACCTGAGCAGCATTGCCAAGGTGAGCCGGGGCGGCGGCGCGGGGCCGGCGAGCGCGAGGCTCCCCGGTGGTGGCCCCTTGAGCGCGCGCCCCTGCCGCCTGCCCGGCGGGTCCCGGCCCGGGGCCTCGGGCCGCTGCCGGGACTCTGCTGACCTCGGCGGGCGCGGCGGCGCTGCCCTCACCGACCGTAGACCCAGCAGCGCACTGGGCAGCGCTGTAGCAATTTGAGAAAGACTTCCTTATCTCAACTCTCGCCTTCCCCTCGAGGGATTTCATAAACCACTGCTTCAGTCCGGGGTGGCTGTGAATGACTTGCGTCAGCCTTCCGGAGATGTTATCGGGGGACATGCACGCGCGAGGGAAAGTCTGTGCCGGTTTCTGTTTTACTCTGTTCTGGACCCTTCCCTGATACGGCTTTCCCTTCAGAAACCCCAGTTAGTGACGGGGGCTGAGAGTTTCAGCCGCTTCCTCCAGGACCACTGTCCGGTGGTGACAGAAACGTACTACCCGACGGTCTGGTGCTGGGAGAGTCGAGGACAGACGCTGCTGAGACCTTTCATCACTTTCAAGCCTCTCGTGCGGTACAGGAAGTAAGTAAATTTCCATTTTCAGTCATTTCTTCAAAGTCACAGTTTTTTGCGTACTCCCGGTTCTTGGTTCATAGCATCTCTGCTTTAGGAAGTATGCGGAACGGAAAGAAGGCGTGAAGATGGAAGGTATGCCCCTGCTCCAGCCCAGCTGCAGCTCAGGCATTGCCTTTCCCTTTCCCCCAGCTCCCCGCCCTGATGGAAATGGTTTATTTCTAGGATGAGAGAAGTGTCTGGGGGTTACTGGTTCCCAACTTGTCATGCATCTGTCCCAAGGACCTAGATCCTCTGACGATGTGCACCAATTCATTGCTGTGTAGCAGATCCTGGGGATTGGAGTGGGGTGAGAAGGATGCCAGTTAATTTGGATTTTGTGGGATTGACTCCTGGCAAATGACTTCATCTTGGCAAGCAAATGGGTTCTTGATGCTAATGGTCCTCGAGATGTTAAAGATAAGGTCCAGAATTTATCAGTAACTAGGAGATCGAAATGGTGCCTGTTATTAATTTCCCTGAGTCATCTACTCCTTCTGGAGTTCCTTTTCTGCCTGGAACTTGCACTATTTGGGAAAATCCTGTAAGTTCATAGATACTATGTGAGAAGTACTTTAAATTATTTAAGAAGTAAATTTTCTAACACACTCTGTTGGGAGACGGCATTATTGAGTGCAAAGAGCTAGAACAGCGATCAGATCAGCATTTTACTTATTCATAATTCCCTGTTGAGTTATTTGAGTGACCTCAATCAAATAAGGATTAAATGCTGGGTATTTTAGAGTAATGAGAAAATGATTAAGATAAATGTTTGAAGTGCTTTCAAGTTCATTTTTGTATACTACCTTTTAGTAAGGTTGCTGGAAATACTTTATGGTACTAATCTTTATAACATCCTAGTGCTGAAGGAAGGTGATATATAGATACACATATGTGTGTGCGTGTTATTGAATGTTGAAAAGAACATTTTTGAGATGACCCAATAATGTCATATATTTATAGAATTAAAACACTAAAATTAAGACATGATTTGAAACACTTAACGAGTAATGTCTTTTGAATTATTCCTTTCAGTGAACTTATTAAAACTGCAGATGGAGGACAGATTTCACTGGACTGGTTTGATAATGATAACAGTACATGTTATATGGATGCCGGCACCAGACCTACTATTTTATTATTGCCCGGCCTCACTGGAACAAGCAAGGAATCGTATATCCTTCATATGATCCATCTCAGTGAAGAATTAGGATACAGGTATCAGTAAAATATTTTTTTCCATTTTTCACTCAGTTCATTCTAAATGAAGTACTAATGTATCTACATGTTTGTTTCAGAAATACTTAGTATTTCTTGCATGGATTAAGCCATCCCTTAAATTATTATTTTTATCTGCTTCCTCTTTTCCCTCTTTTTCAGGAAGATGCATAACTGAATCATCTCACATGAAGTGGCACTTAGCATAGTAGGCACTCAGCGGATGTAGGTTGAATGAATGAATGAAATTAGAATCACATGAACATTGATAGAAGATGCCCACCCCACCCCCCACCCCAGGTCTAAGAAGGAGTAGACCCCATTGGAGGGAGTGCTGTGGAGAACAGCAATTAGAAACTGAGAGAGTACACAGTGGCCTTCATGTCACACTCTGTATTTGGGCCTTGGATTCACTAATCTTGTCTCCCTGGCTCAGATCCCAGGTGTAAAAAATATTCAGAATCATCCTTGTAGGTCATCCTTATTTTTCCAAAGGTGATCTGTGCCTCTTCTGGCCACCTGAATTTGCAGGTGCACGTGGCTAGTGTGCCATTAATGATGCCACAGCATTTTTGAGTAACCATTATTCAGCTCAGTCACCAGGTACAATTTAATTTTTTGCAAATAACTTAGCAACTTTAAGTTTCAGGTTCAGCTCTAGAATCTTACTTAGAGTCATCGTAAAAGGTACTGTTTTTTTGTGCCTTAGTCTTTTTTTAGCTGCTAGTAATTATTGTAACAGAACACTCTGTGAGTTGTATTTAAAGTTATATCTTTTGTTAAACTTACAACACTTGTTTGTTTGAAAAGCTGATGTTGAGTTTATTTTAAGAAAAACATTTTGATATAAAGGGGAAAATTCCATAATAGCTAATTCAATTCTAGCAAATTAACTCTAATCTTTTACAGATATAGCCTATTTTGTCCACAAAGTGACATTACATGTTTAAGCACCATCCAGTTAGATGTGAGACTTGGTTCCAAGTTTTTTGCTGAAACTTAGTCATGCTCAGAAAGTACAGAAGATCATAAAGCCTTTTGTACGTCTTTAAATTGCCGATTCTAGATTTGGCCTGAGCTGTCTCCCAAGACTTAGAAACTGCTTTTAAAAACAATGTAGTTAAAACTCAAGGACTGAGTCTCATAAACTATGGAGTTGCCAGCACACATAGCTTTGTCCATCGCTTGTAAAAGTTGCCAAATTTTATTACCAAGGCTATTATTAAAGTATGCTTGGAAGGTTCTAGGTTCACTAGGGGTTAAAATTGTCTCTCTTGTTTCAGAGGTTTTATTGAGGATGCCTGATATAAGGAAGGCTTTGTGCTAGGTACTATAGGAGATACAAAGAGCTATGAGAAGTTGTCCTTGCCTCAACAGTATATGAGAGGAGAAAGCTGGGCCAGTTCATTGTTAACCGCTTGAAAACCCAGTCTGTTTGGGTTTAGGGAGCTCTGACGTTGAATCAAACTAGTCTTGTAGGAAGCAGAATGGATGAATAAACCAGTAACTGTTCAATGGCCTTTAGGCCTTAGGCCTATACCATTTTATTTTATTTTGTTGTTATTTTATTTTATGTTATGTTATAAATAAGAGTTGGGGTCTTGCTCTGTTGCCCAGGCTGGAGTGCAGTGGCATGTGATCTTAGCTTACTTAGCACTGCTGAGCTCAAGTGATCCTTCTGTCTCAGCCTCCTGAGTATCTGGGACTACAGGCACATTCCACCATGCCCAAGCTAATTTTTAAAAACCATTTTTTTGTAGAGACAGAATCTCACTATGTTGCCCAGGCTGGTCTTGAACTTCTGGCCTCATGATCCTCCTGTCTCAGCCTCCCAAAGCGCTGGGATTAGAGGCATGAGCCACTGTACCTGGCATTACCCCCATTTACTTTTTACTGTAAGGAGTTTCTGGATCTAGGTCAGAGAGGCTGTATCAGTTAGCTTTTTCTGTGTAACAGACCCCCCCGCCAAAACTCAGTGGCTTATAACAACCCTCATTCTCACAATTCCATGGGTTGGCAATTTGGGCAGAGTTCAGCCGAGTGGTTCTTCTGGTCTTGGCTGAGATCATTTGTGCATTTGTGGTCCAGGTTACCACATGGTTAAGGAATCTAAGCTAAGAGGAATCAGCTCTATGTGATCTCTCATCCACCATCAGGCTCACCCTGAGCTTGTTCATTTGGTGGCAGAGTTCCAAGAGTGCAAAAGTAGAACCTGCAAGGCCTCTTAAAGCCCAGGCCAAGAACTCCTACAGTGTTGCTTCTACCACATTCTAGCAGTCAAAGCAAGTCATATGGTCAGCCCAGAGTCAAAGGTCAGGAAAATAGACTCTACCTCTTGATAGAAGAAGCTGTAAAATATTTTTGCAATCTACCACAGACAGCCAGGTAGTTTCAAAGACCATTGAAGTAAAAATAATAGATCTGGAAGTTTGGCACAAGGCTGGCTTGAGTCCTTAGGTAGCAAAGTGTTCTGATTCATTGATACTATGGCATGGGATGTAGCAGGTAGCTGGCCTTGTGGAAAGCTATGTAATATGGGGGAACATATATGGGCCTTGGAATCAGGCCTGGATTCAAATGTCAGAACTACTTACTGAATGACGCTGGGCAATTAATTTGACTTTCCCCATCAGTTTTCTCACGTATTTCAGAGGGTTTGGTCAGAATGTATAAAGTGTGCGGTTTAGTGCCCTGCGCAAAGTGGGTTTTTAGAAAATATTTATGTCTTCCTTCCCTCATCTTCTAGTCCCTGATCAGAGTAGAAAATGCTTTATAGTTTAGATGAGCGAGTACAAACAAACCTACCTCTTGGGAAATACAATATAAACATCTATTTACAAAAGAGTTTCGGTGTGTTCAGTATGAACATCCCTACCCGCCATTCTGCCCCAGTTACTATCTTGTGTACAGGTTGAGTGTTTAGGGAAGGTCCTAAATTCTGTCAGGTCACCAGGGAACTGTCAGTGATTTACTGGTGGGTTACGATTTAGACATTAGAGGGAACCTAACTCCCAGCATGTGGACAAATGAAACGTAATGGTTTATTGTTTTTTTTTTTTTTTTTTTTTTTTTTTTTTTTTTTTTTTTTTAGACAGAGTCTCACTCTCTCACCTGGGGCGAGTGCCATGGCGTCAGCCTAGCTCACAGCAACCTCAAACTCCTGGGCTCAAGCAATCCTACTGTCTCAGCCTCCCGAATAGCTGGGACTACAGGCATGCGCCACCATGCCCGGCTAATTTTTTCTATATATTCTTAGCTGTCCAATTAATTTCTTTCTATTTTTAGTAG